>JBBPRX010000873.1:0-11045 GCA_038093195.1 Boletus fagicola | reverse complement strand
CTAACCCTGTCAGTGAGGGCGTGATCGGCGGTCATACTGTTCGTCGGAACGATATGAGGTTCCTTGAATAACGAAGGAGGTTCATCCAGTCGTTCAACCATCTCCTTCCTAAAGAACACTGGTATCGCTCGGTGTCGATGATGTGCGCTCGGACTTGGTAGCGCGTACATCTTCGCCGCCCGAGGTGCCGCTAAAAGCGGGGTGGGCACGGAGGGTGCACGAGAGGCCTGTTGCACCCTGGGAGGAAGCTTCCTGCGTGATTGTTCTTTCCGTGTTTTCGAGGATGCGAACATGGGAGAGGCACTCGGGTTGGTCGTCCCGGTAGTGGGGTCTTGGAGCCTGCGAGCTCGAGAAGGAGTAGTCGTCTTGCTACTCTGTTTCGGCGTTTCTTCCACTTCTGATTCTGAATCCCGGGCATCGTTCATATTGACGTCTTCATCCTCGCTGCCGGACGACACTTTTTTCGAACCTGCGAGGTTCTTGTCAGGTCCGAATTCACTTCCGCTGTTATCTTCTTCGTCTACTAGGCCAGCTTCTGAGGGACCTGCAGCGTTTCCGTGATCTTCAGCATCATAGCCTGCAAGGACGGCATAACTTGAGCGTGGCTTTCTTGGGCGAAGTTCACGAGGCATCGTGTGCTCTGTTGAGTGAATTATGGGGTCACCCCTGATCGAGGTCACTTTACAGAGGGCGTTTCGCGGTTCTCCGTGATCCAACTTGACCGGCTTGCCACAACATCCGACAGCTAATATCCTAAGATCTTTACAAGCAGATGCAAATAGGAGTTGGTATCTATCGTCAAGGTACATAGGCAATAAGCAGTAATTAGTACCATTTATACCGTATCAGCTCTGCTGCGCGAGAGTGCCCCTCTGAGCTGCCCCAGATGCCATGTGGTGGAATACCGTGACGTTCAGGGGCACCATGTATGTCATGGAGTGAGGCGAACCTCATCTTCAAGTTGTCTAGTGATACGGGCAGTTCACTAACCAGAACCACCACGACGTAGACATTACAGTTCTGCGGAGCGTACACTTGTGAATAACCTGAACCATGCGTGAAGGTAAGCACGAAGGCCTGCGTACGAGAGGCATAGTTTAGGTATTTAGTTCGAGATTTGCTGGAAAATCACATCGTTTCCTGGAAGGCCCTTTCCTCTAGACAACGGGAGTGATTACAGCCATAAATTTACATCGAGTTTTCTGGAGAGATGTTAGACGAAGCCACAGAATGAGTACATGCTAGCAAGGTAGCAAGCTTAAGGTAAAGATCGGGACACGTGATAGACAAGCCTAAATCTGGACATAGTACAGTCGACTCCCTCATAACCGATAGCCCTTGGTTTAACCTGCAAATTATCGGTTATCAGGGAGTATCGGGTCTGCGAGAGATCAGGAATATAGGGGCTAAAAAATACTAAGATTTCATTATTTCTGTTGACAAAGGTACTATGAAAATGAGGTCTATTTAGGAGCAAAATACGAGGTTAATTTCGTGTCTTTCATGCCCTTCATTTCCTCTGCAAGCATCATCTGCCCAAATGCACTCAAGACCGCCTCCAATTTACGAGCCAGTGGATCATGGATATTCTTTGTGTATTTCCGGAGCGACATTGCGGCTGTGAGTGCTTCTTTGCATGTAACATCAGGCTCGATAGGTTCCAGGTTGTTGTTGTCATTACCCGAAAGTGTTGACTGCTCCCGTGCCCTTTTCGCCTCCATAACTGCATCATGGATATCCTTGTCGGATGCATTGAAGATGTCGTGGGATTCAGCCACAGGATTGAGGAGTTCGGAAATATCCATCTGATTTGAATGTTGGAGAACGCCACGTGACTCCAAGTCATTTAGTGCGGCCTGAAGAAGGTTCTCAGCTTGTACAATGAAATCAGGTGTGGCAGCGTTTGACTGGAATGTGGGATGAATGAGAGATGAAATAGGGATTGTGGGCTGCATGGAAGGTTCTTCATCGAAGTCTGGTAAGATTCCAGCTTTGCGCCAGCAATTTCGGATCATGGTGGCATCAACTTCATCCCAGGCTTCATCAGCGAGATGCATTGCATCAAGCTGATCAATGTCATAGATCTTTGATGGAGTCATCCCTGTATCGTAGCGGTCAATGGCACGTTGAATGAATTTCTTGCAGTAATGTGCTTTGAAGCACCATATGATTCCCTGGTCATTGGGCTGGATATGTGCGGTCAGGTTTGGCGCAAAATTTTCGATGCGAATATTTGTGAGTCCATCCGGTATGACATGGCCCAAGAAATTGTCCTGTAGGAGGAGAATCTTTCTTCCTTCCCGTCGAAGCTTGGCATCCCAATCCAATATCCATTCTTGATATACTGTAGCGCAGCTGTCATCCATGCCTTTGCGTTGTTTCGATAATTAAACCCAAGTTGCTGTCCAGTTTTATTTTTGAAGGCGCGGGGTTTGTATGCCTTTCCGATGACAAGTGGAGTCAACTTTATTGAACCCTCAGCATTCACCATGAAGAGATATGTTAATCTATTTTTGTTTCCCTTCACACCGGAGTTTTGTGTGTCAGAGAGTCCAAGATCAGGTGCCATACTGTGTGAACTGACTTGAGATTTAGGACCTGATATTAGAACAGAAATATGCACGCATAATTTAACCCTGTTTCATCACCATTGAAAACATCACGCTGCTTGTAACCACCTTCTTTGATAACCCACCTAATTTGAAGCCATTCCTTGTCAACTGTGTCGGATGCTGCAGATGCAGCTTCACCATGACGCTTCATCTGTTTCAAGCCATTTCGTTCCTTGTATCGGGTTAACCACCCTTCGCTGAGACAAAGCCGCTCATCCTCCAGTATGGCAGCAAGGTCGGCAAATTCCTTCCACTTTTGGCAGAGAACTTTGCCAGTCAACAAAATCTTGTCTGCCATTGCCTTTGAAACCCAGAGATCCAGCATCTCTGTCACCTCCGGGTGCTGTGTTTGACGCACTCGCTTCACAGAGCAAGACAAGCCTCCACTGCTATTGTACTCTGTTCGCCATTTTGCTTCATATTTGATCCATTCAGAAATCCGTGGTGGTGTAAGGCGGAGGGTGGGATACAGTTTATTAAAATGGCTTGCTGTCCTCATCTGATTCTTGCCATTGGCATAATGCCAGTTTAGAATTTCAATCCGCTGCTCAAGTGAGGCATTCTTTGTCCGCTTGACTGGCTGTGTAGGTTTTTTCTCTTTTATAGACATGCTCGCAGGCTGCATGGGACTTGGACCTGCAACACAAGCTCAATATCCTTGCATCTAACCATTGGAGATTAAATAATTAAAAATCCTATGTTTGCGCTTTTTTGTGGGAACAGACTTCCCATCATTTGCAGCAAGGTCCATCAACTTCTGCACAATGGACTGGTCCAATTCATCCAACCTTTCAAGGGCACCTTCAAAATCTGCTGCCTTTTCCAACTGGTCGACCACACGCTCTTCATCCACCAGATTCCCAGCATTGTCTAGCCATTCTTCATCGGCCTCTGAGATTGATTGACTAGCCTTTAAAGTGGCCTCAAGCACTGATTTGCGGGCACATGTTTGGTCTCGCAGCTTCTTTAACCCCTGTTTTAGAGTGTTGAGAGATTGCATAATGATGGGGAAGACAGTCAAACTGATGGTTTGGGTCGCAGTTGCCATGTTGGAATGGTCAGTGACCATGATTATATAATTAAACTACCTAATTTGGAAATAAAGTCATGTGATCTATCGGTTTTCCACCTCGAAAAATGGTATGGGTTATCGGTTATCGGTTATACTCCAAATTTACCGCAAACCGACTTGGGAAATCTGAAAAGGTATCGGTTATCGGAGAGTATCGGTTATATGGGGTATCGGTTATGAGGGAGTCGACTGTAGTACTTAGATTAAACTTGTGCCTCGGCAAACAGCAAACCCTCGGATAAGTAGACGATAAGTACGTAAGTGTTAAATAAGTAATGTGTTAATTTGCTGATGCGCACCCGGAGCACAAGCTTGACACAAAGACCATCCCAGAGCAGCCTGACGAGGAAGTCAGACGTTATCTCTAAGCAAGCGCTTTCAATCACTCCACATAAAGTCTGGACGTGGACATACACAATGGGTGCAGGTGGATCGTGTTGATATTGGACATTGGATGTAAGAAGCGTGGAATCAGTGTCTGCATTGCTGGAATCTGTTCACACATCAGGAAAACAATGGCATTGGTCACATGTCGGATTTCAAGGGTGTGAATAGAAAAAATACATACCCAAGGTGGAGATGGTTGATGCCCTTGAGGTGGACTGGCAGCATGTAGATGGCGGAGACAATCCCAACCCTCCTCCGCCCAAGGCCTCCATCCACGATGCAATTCTCACTCCCGAGGCGTCATCCGGGTTCTTCAGTCGGCTGTGGTTTATCTGGCTAACCCCCTTGTTGCCACTCGGTTATGCTCGACCCCTCGAAGCGTCGGACCTGTACAAACTCCCAGACAAACGCTCCGCGGCGCGGATTGCAAATGCTATCCTCACATCCTTCGAACGTCGGCGCAAAGAGGCAACGATATACAACGAGCAACTGACAAATGGTCAGATTAGTCCAGGCGTCAGGTCTTAGACTCTATGGTGGTCAATTCGTGGTGTCCATGCAGAACGGGAGAACGCTTGGAGGGAGAGGGACGGAAGGCGGAAACCCAGTCTCATCCTTGCCATGAATGACAGTGTGAAATGGCGCCTTTGGCCCGCTGGAATTTTGAAGATCATTGGCGACACTACAGAAGTCACCAGTTCTCTCGTGGTAAAGGTATGAACTTCCCTTTCCTCACATATCCCAGCTATTCATTTTTGGGGCAGGCGATCATTACCTTTGCCACAGAGTCATATGCTGGGCATATCAACGGCACATCCACACCTGCAATCGGAACAGGCATAAGACTTTGTTTCGCTCTCCTCGCCCTACAGCTCATTACGTCATGGTGTATCCAACATCTCTCCTATCGTACCTTGGCCTGTGGTGTCCTCCTACGCGGTGGTCTCATTACCGCGATATACTCCCAAGCTCTTCCATTGTCTCCTCGCGCCCGCGTACAGATGACAAACGGCAGGTTGGTAAACCACATCTCCACCGACGTATCTCGCATCGACTTTTGTATGAGCTATTTCCATATGTCTTGTGCTGCACCCATCAAACTAGCTATCTGTCTCATCTTGTTCCTCATTAACCTCGGCCCAAGCGCGCTGGCAGGTTTTGCACTTCTCGTCGTCGCAACGCCAATAAACACAATGGTGGCAAAACGCTTCTTCTCCATTAGGATCAAGAGCATGGCCTGGATCGAAAAGCGTTCCAAGTTGCTCCAAGAGATGCTAAGCGGCATGAGGGTGATTAAATTCTTCTTATGGGAGATACCCTTTTTGAAGCAAGTTACTGAATATCGCCAGCTCGAATTGGCGTATGCTACTTTCCATCCCTTTTTATTATTATCCTGATTTATCCCGTCTTTCAGTTACATACGAACACTACTCGTTTTTCGCGCCGTCCTGAACGCGTTCGCCGCCTCCCTCCCTGCGCTGGCCGCTGTGCTTACATTCGTCACCTACTCGTTGACCGGTCATTCGCTATCTGCCGCGAACGTCTTCTTTTCTCTTACCCTGTTCCAGCTCATCAGGTTGCCCCTCGCTTTGTTTCGTGCATAACTCGTGGCTCCTTTAAATCAAACTAATTGGTACTACTATATAGCCACGTCACTGAGCTCTATTTCAGACGCTGCCATTGCATGCAAGCGTCTTTACGATGTTTTCGAGGCCGAAACATCGGACAGGATACTGGTACTTAACAAAGATTTAGATGTCGCAATCAGGATAAATGGCGCAGACTTTACCTGGGATAGTCCTCCGCCAGAACCCGAAGATTTTAAGGTGATTAGTGATACGAGGCGCATGCACAACAGGATGAAGGGAAAGTCCGAATCAGCGGCACGGCCAACGCTGCAACCCGTTGATGAGGCGAACATCTTCAAACTCAAAGGTGTTCATATGGAGATCCCTCGCGGCCAACTCATTGCTATTATTGGGGCAATAGGGTCGGGTAAAACGTCACTGCTTGTGGGCATTGTTGGCGAGATGATACGGATCGCTGGTACTGTTGAGTTCGGTGGTTCAGTTGCTTACTGTGCTCAGATTGCCTGGATCCAAGTAGGATTTGTTCAGGTTACTGCTGTGGAGGACTGACACCTTTGATCCAGAATACTACAATCCGAGAGAATATCTGTTTTGGACGGCCATTTAAGGAAGAAAGCTATTGGAAGGCCGTCCGTGACTCTTGTCTGGAACCAGATCTGCAGATGCTCCCTAGCTGCGACCTAACCGAGGTTGGGCGAGAACGGTATCTCTCTGTCTGGCGGTCAGAAGCAACGAACCAATATTTGTCGGGCTATATACTGTGACTCAGATATCATGATCTTTGACATTCGCCCACCTCTTTCTTTATCCGTGTTCAGATTTCTGACACTTGCTGGTGGCTAGGATCCCCTCTCTGCACTTGATGTCCATGTCGGAAAGGACGTATTTTCCAATGTTCTCAAGAGTGGTACAGCAGGCAAAACTCGGATTCTTGTGACCCACGCATTGCACTTCCTCCCAGAAGTCGATTACATCTACACATTAGATGATGGGAAGATTACTGAACGTGGTACCTTCGACGCATTGATGGCTAGCGATAACGCATTTTGCAAGTTCATGGAAAAGTTTGGTTCGAAAGAAGATAACAGGAACAAGAATACCAGTGAGAAGATCGAGATGGTTCGCGATGACAAAAAAGAGCAAAAGGTCAGTGTCAAAGGCAAAGCCATGATGCAAGAAGAAGAGCGGAATACTGGCGCCATTTCATTTAAAGTCTACCAGCAATACTTGTCTGCTGGAAATGGCATGGTCCTTGCACCGATTCTCTTTCTGTCTCTTGCTATAACGCAAGGCACGAGAGTCATGTCATCGTACTGGCGAGTACACTTAACTTCTGTTTCGTTTGTCCTCATTTTGGCATTACCAGGCTTGTCTACTGGGAGGAAATGAAATAGAATTATCCGCAAGACCTCTCCATATGTTACCTGCTTCGCCTGCCGGTGATGTCTCAGGCAAAATTCGCAGATGGGCATTTATGCTGCTCTCGGTATCTCGCAATCGCTAACGATGTTCTTCATGGGGGCTATCTTTGCAATGCTGACTTACTATGCATCCAACAACTGCATCAGGTGAGTTCGTACTTCGCTTAAGATGTTACTCACAGACATCAACCTGTCCAGAGGGCCATCACCCGTGTCCTCCATGCTCCTATGAGTTTCTTTGAAACAACCGTGAGTTGAGCGTGTTGTTGTATCCGTAGTTTCCATCGTTAATATTTATGTCTCTGGCAGCCTCTTGGCTGCATTATGAATCGTTTCGCCAAAGGTATATTTAATGAGCTTCAAGTTCCCATCCTTCCTGTTAAGTTATCATACAGATAGCGACACTATCGATAATTTCATTGGCGATTCATTATGTCTGCTAAGCTCTACCTTGTCCACCGTCATCAGTGCTACCATTCTCATATCGATCATCTTGCCATGGTTTATTTTGGTCGCCTTTCTCATCTTGAGTTGTTATTGCTATGCCGTGTACTTCTATCGAGCGAGCGGGCAGAACTGAAGGTATGTTCTCAATGTTGTATATTTTCACGAAGGTTAATTTGATTACAGTGGCTCGGTATGCATGCATTTAAACATTGGATTATCGACCCGTGTAGCTGATGATCAATTTCAGATGCCATCCTGCGTGGTTCTTTATATGCCCACTTCTCCGAGTCACTGTCAGGATTGACGACGATCTCTGCCTATGGCAAGACCGATCGATTCAAGAAAGAAAATATTGAACTTGTTGACATCGAGAATCGGTGAGTTGCGACGAGCAGAGCACGGATTATCACTGACTCTGACTGGATTCCCAGAGCATATTGGTTGATCATTACAAATCGGGTGAGAAAGCTATTGTTAGTGACTACCGGATGACCACTGAGTCATCCGGCTAGTGCTGGCTCGGCATTCGCTTGGATTTGCTCGGAGCGATCCTCACGTTTGCGGTGGCCATTTTGACAGTCGATACCCGCTACAGCATCTCGCCGGGACAGACTGGAGTTGTTCTGTCATACATTCTGACGGCGCGACAGGTGAGCCCACACAAGGAACGATAAAATTTTAAGGAACTGATGGGTCATTTGAGTCCGTCGGATGGATTGTTCGTCAAGTCGCAGAGGTGGGGAACAATATGAACGCCGTGGAACGAATTGTCCATTACGCCAATGAGGTTGAACAAGAAGCCCCTCACCAGATGAAGGACAGCGCAGGTCCTCCTTCCTGGCCTTTTGAAGGCCGGATTGTTATGGAAGATGTTTTCATGAAGTATCGACCTGAATTGCCTTCTGTGCTTAAAGGTTTGAGCATGGACATTGCACCAGAAGAGAAGATCGGTATCGTCGGCAGGTACTGGTTGATCCCCTGGTACTGTGACTTCCTTTGTTGATAATGCTTGTAGAACTGGAGCTGGAAAATCATCAATCATGACGGTTTTGTATCGACTTGTGGAACTCTCATCGGGAAGTATTCAGATCGACGGTGTCGATATCTCGAAAGTTGGACTAGAACACCTCAGGAAGGGGCTCGCGATTATTCCACAAGACGCTGTAAGTCTTGCATCGTAAGCTCGTGACACAGCACTGACCGGCTCTGCATTCTGTTCTAGTTCCTTTGTAAAGCCATATAATTTTTTGAATGTGTCGCTTTGCTGATGGGCTTCACAGTCTCTGGTACTCTCAGGTCTAACCTAGACCCGTTTTGTTTGTACGATGATGCTCGCCTTTGGGATGCTCTTAAGCGGGCGTGCCTCGTCGGCACATATGGGAAACAGCCATCTTCGCCTTAAATAATCACCCAAGACGATGTCCAAGTCGCTGGCAGTCGTTTCAACTTAGATACCCCAATTGAAGATGGAGGTAGTAACCTGTCAGTCGGCCAGGTAAAGCTCGCACCCTTTCTTTTCGTCTTTTTCTGGTTTCAAAATCGCTGCTCGGCGATCACTGGTATCGTTGGTACGAGCGTTAGTCCACGAGACAAAGATCCTCATCCTCGATGAAGCCACAGGTATAATGTTACGCACTTCTTACATGATGCAGCAGCCCATGTTCCGAACAGCATCCGTGGATTACGAGACCAATGAAAAGATCCAAGATGTTATCGCGACAGAATTCAAGGAACGTACGATCCTTTGCATCGCTCGTAGGTTTCATTGGGTGATCCATCCTTGTGCTTTCGCTGACCAGCGTACAAATCGTTTGCGCACGATCATATCCTACGACCGCATCTGTGTTCTTGACGCCGGTACGATCGTTGTATGTATCCTTTGGGCTTTTTGCATTGGATATTTTCGTTGAGGAAGAATGATGAACTAGGAATTCGATACCCCGGCAAACTTGTTTAACGTGCCAGACGGAATATTCCGCGGAATGTGCGACAAGTCTTGCGTCACGCTGGAAGATATCCTCTCTGCGTCGAAGTGATTACAAGTATGAGCACGGGAGGGAACCTCATAAGTAGAGAGCTATTTTGGAAAAAAAAAAGATCGTTTTCTTGGTGGTAGGTGAAACGGACGAGATTGCACGAGGCTCTCTTGGTGGGCTCGGAAGCTTTTCTTTCTGGTGTCCGAGTCCACGTCTAACTGGTAGTGAAAACTCGAGTATGTATTGCCCAATCACGAATACCTTTTGGATCGTGTACGTTCGCATGTGAAGACTAGCTTGAGGGAAATGACCATCGTGATTACATAAGTAATGCAGGATTAACGTTTGCGAGTGTGGGAGATGGCTCGGTTAATGGACAGCGGAAGAAAAAATATATTTACTGCATGTATTCGGTGGCGACGACACAATGCCCAGCACGACGTACCTCTTCCTGGCCGTGCTCGCCCTCTTTCGCTCACTGAGTGCCTCTTCAACATCGTGCCACTCGGGGTGCTGGTAGTTGAAAAATTCCCCTTGGTGCTTTTGACAGGTTTTTAAACCCAGACGTTGTCGAGAAAGTTCGAGAGTGGTTTCTGACAGAGTCGGCAACAGAGGTATTTCTAATTTATATGCTACAGAAAGTTGATCTGAGCCAGTGGGTGTCTAGGGAGCGCAAAGCGCAACCCTAGAAAGTGATTATAGTACACGGTGATCGTACCTGGTGGGAACCTACTCCCACCGCCGTGGAAAGTGACTTGGTAAACTCGCTCATGGATGTGATCAACGGCCAGTGTAACCCAGCCGCCAGCACGCCGGCGTTCATGAACTTGCACTGGCTTACCGCGCTTTATTGCGCGTTTGTTGCGTTGTGTTCTCTCACTCGAAGTCACCGAAATCAATACTTGGCTGACGGTGAGAAAACTCAGCCAGTTTGGTGGTGCGTATTACGTTCGGCTGGAACATTGTGAAAATCCTGCGGACGTGTGCCTGTTGATCCAACTTGATCGTCTACTTGGGTGAAATCGTCTCAACCTTATCCCTTCTGATTCTAAGTGACTCGGAAACTCAAGGTCATGCCTTTATAAATGCGACACTTGTAATCGCCTGGCGGCTCGCCTCATCATTCCGAGCATGGGATCCAATAGACACAGCAGTGACACTGACAGCACCGGTAACGTAGAGCTCAGCGCTTAGAGAACCGTTCCAGGCTTATAAGCTTGGCTGCTTTGCGTCGCAGGAATAATTTCGGTTTCTTCTCCCCCCTGGCCGGTTGGAGTCCTACTTGGAGTCTGGGATGTCGTTCACCGTATCCGAGGTAGCTGGGCTACAGACAACCAAGGTGGGTCTTCCAATGTGATTTTTGAGCGCCCCCCCTCACCCTTTTCCTTTTCTCGGATGCGCCCTAACTCGGGGTAACGGTATTGTCAGTATGCCAACGGTATGTCTTTCTCATTACTTTTTTTTTTTTTTTTTTTTTTTTTTTTTTTTCGGGGTCCTGCTTAAATATGTTTTTTCCTAAGTTGGTGGTGATAGGAAGAGCA
>JBBPRX010000872.1:0-11049 GCA_038093195.1 Boletus fagicola | reverse complement strand
AGACACATGTTCTAATGAAGATAGTGGATTGTCATGTTTGCCCAGAGGTTGGAGTGGGTGAGTGTTGCTGGAACAATCTGTTCTCGTGAGCCATGCTGGATGACAGGAAGAGTCTGCCTAAAGTCACCACCAAGCAAGATTGTGATCCCTCCAAAAGGGTGGTCACTATTCATCAAGTCGTGTAGAGTATGATCTACTGTTTCCACCACAGTATGATCTTGAGAGGCTGCTTCATCCCAAATGATCAAGGAGGTTCTTTGGAGAAGCTGGTGGATAACATCATTTTTCTTGATGTTGCATGTGCTTTGTTCATAGCAGGGAATGGGGATTTTGAACTGTGGATGGGCGTACGACCACCAGGAAGGAGAAGAGATGCAAGACCAGTGGAGGCAACACAGAGAGCAATTCTCCTTCTTGAACGAACAGCAGAAGCAATGAGTTTTCCAGATAGGTTTTGCCACATCCACCACCACTATGAAGGAAGAACATGGATCCATGGGAATTGATAACACTGTCAATTACTGCATCATAGAGAGCAGTCTGCTGAGGATTTAGAGTGGGCAACCTTCTATCAACAAACTGTTGCAACTCTTGAACATTATATGCCAGTTTTCATTGATGAGTTGGTTTCCCTCCTGCTGATTCCAATCACCTTGTGTCTTGGCATGGTTGGATAGTCTCTTTCCAATATTTTGCCATGTCTTCTGAGGTCTTGGGCTATAAGATGCAATCCATAATGCTATATAGATCTGCTCTTGGGTAGGCTCCTGGATGTGAAGGGTATAAATGAGGTGATGGTGTAAATCATCACAGAGATTGTTCTTGGATGCCTCCCTTAAGCGATCAGGATCTACAGGAGAGCAATGGACCAGAATGATGATAAACAGGCAGCGGAGCTGAAAGCCCATGCTAAAATGAGCAGCCTGATGAAGCACGACAGCCACTCTCTATCATCTTGCAAAAGACCATGTGCATGACAGGCCTCTTTAAAAGAGTCATGAAGATGACCATTGACAGTACAAAGATCTTCATAGGATGTAGCACCTATAAGTAAAAGACATTAGTTCAGCTTTACTGTCAGAATATTCTTACCTTTGACCACAGTAAGCAAAAGACGGAAGTAAAAGGCTTCATCAGCAGTGGCAGGAATGGAGTACATGCGTCCAATGGCCTTGTGTTGTTGACAAACTTTCCATACAGCAGTACTCTTGACCCAAACAAAGTGTTTGGGAAAGTCCTGGTAGAGATGATCATGTGCTCCAGCAGCAATGAGATCAGGATTTTGATTTGCCTTGTGAACCATCCAAGAAGCTGAGTATCTTTGACATTTTGGACAACATTCTCTATTTGCTCTTGAGGATTGAAAATGACAGACTGTTGACCTGGAAGATGAACTGGAAGACAGTAGACAGCTGGCCACTCCATATGCATAGGGAATTCAAAGATAATGTGGCAAGCCTGAGTGGAGGAAATATATCTGGCATCAAGATAGGAGCGAATCTGATCATGGCCCTCTGCTTGGATGGTGGCATGATTTGGACTCTTGTGGATGTACTTGACAGCCTTGATAGAGCCACAGACCTTCAAGTTGATGTGACAGTCAAACAGGACCAACAGCTCTCTTGGGTGAGGAACCACATGCTTGTTGTCAAAGACATCTCGACGCTTTTGAATAGTCCTTCCATTGTCAGGACAGGCATAGTCAGGGTAGCCATCTTCCTTGATGATAGTATGAGGAGAGAAAGATTTTGGGAAGTGCTTTTTGCAGACATTGTTCTCTATGCATCTTTGAGGAGTGCAAGGCATGGGGCATATACTTGGTGACAGCAGAATGAAGTTGGGGGTAAATATTGGAATCAGGGATTTGTGCTGATATGATGGCATCTACTTGCTCCACTATATGAATCTTGTCTGGCTCTTCCAAAAAGACCAATAGATGCATGTGAGGTAGACCACACTTTTGATACTCAATGGTATAAACAAAGCCAGCCACATTTCCAAAGTAAATATCACGAATCTTCTTCAGCAATGCTTGTTGCTTGCCATGAAAGACTCGTGCTACCAGATCAGGCCTATCCACAGTTGTTTGACCTATATTATATCTAATTAGTTTTATAGAAATCTTGAAACAAAAAGAAACACATACCAGGCAAAAGATTTTGAGTGATCCAGCTTCCATTAGCAGTCATGGTAAGAAAGAGATCAGGCTTTCTATATTCACGACAGATGGCAAGAGAGTCTTGGAGCAGCTGCTGCATATAGCGAGGACCACCTTTGTGGCTGGAAGGAAGAATGACACGCCCAACCTGAGCCAGGTGTTGACCAGCATCTTGAGCCATACGGTCTTGCAAGCCTTAATAGAGATCAGCTCTAAGTTTTCTCTGGTTGTTGGCAGCCCATGTGACATTGCATTGGTCCACAGAGGCCCATCCCATCCATCACAGACTAATTGCTGAAAGAGTCTACCACCCTTGAAGAGATTGGGTGGCTCTATTTGTGGTGGACAAACATGAAGTCGATAGGCATACCAAAGAATCTGAGTAACTTTCTTGGAACAATGTGGACAATCTTGAGCTGCTTGCAAAGGAATATCCAGATGCCAGCCCTCCTCTCCATGTGGAAACAATAGAACATAGTGAAAAGGAAGATGGGATGGGTGAAGATTGCTGATACGATGCAAACCACCACCTTGAAGACAGAGCATGATATCACGATCCTCCCTCACATTCTCTAATCCATCACCAGGTACAATTGCAGCAATTTCATCTACAGTTGGAAGATTATAACGCCTAGCATCATTTCCTTGTTGAAAATGCAGGCGCATACGAATATCTGTATGTTCTTCTAGAGGCTTGGCCTTGATGACAATATTGTTAGCCCAATTATACAGCAAAGTACCTGTAATCTCACCTGCATGATTTCATAGGCTTGCTTGTAAGGTGGGGCATATGGATGAACATCTCTGAGAGTAGTATGCAAATCAAGCAATATAGCACCATCCAGATTAGGATTTCATTGGACACGTCTGTTTGTTGCCTCTTGAGGATCATAAATGTAAAGCTGAGCATAGCTTTGCTGTTGATCCTCTGGTGGCATAAGAGCACCATGAATGCGAACAGATGCAGGTCCAGAGCCTTATAGAGTCTCATTCTCCATATTAACTCCCAAAGAAGTGAATGCCATGGTACTATTATATTGGCGAATCTTTTTCTTGAATCCCCTTTGATCTCAAGGATAATCAAATAGATCTTGGAGAGTATGTGGCCATTATTGTATGAGTGGGAGATTTAGCTGGCCTTGAAGACAACACATTCCAAAGTGAGGATTACAAACTCCAGAGTTGGAAAGCTTTTCAGAGATGAAATGTAGGGCATGGCAATGAGAGCATTGAAGATTCATTTCTCCAAGAGAATGAGATTGAATTGGCTCAGTATATACTCTACCACCAGGGGGAATACGGCGTGGAGGCTGGGGATTATTGGGCACATCAGAATTGTCAGAATCAGAACCAGATGGATCTGGATTTGCATTTGGATTGGGGGGATTGGGAGGATTGGGAGGTGGAGCAGCAGACACATCAGAATGCGAGGAATCTGGATTGGAAGGATTGGGAGATTGTGGAGCAGGTGGTGATGGTGGTGGTGGTTGTTTCTCCTGATCTTGCTCATACTGTTCTCCTGAGCGCTGACTGTATTCACCAAGAGCTTCTGACACTGCAGCTTGGGAAAGCTGTTGTATCTGCCGTACTGCATTGTGCTCCTGAGCTTGATGCTCCTCCTCCTGCTGGTGTAATACTTGCTGCTGGACTTGCAAAAGCCTTTGCCGTTTTGCCTCTTGCATTTGCAATTGCAAAACTCTTTGCTGCTCTAACTCTTGCAAAAATCTATGTTGTTCTTCCTGTTGCAAAAGTCTTTGCCATTCTTCCTCTTGTATTTGCAATTGCAAAAGTCTATGTTGCTCTGCCTCTTGCCAAAGCCTCTGCCGTTCTAGCTCTTGGATTCGCAAATGCTCCTGTTGTAGCTGCATCTGATGCAAATGTTCCTGTTCCTGCTGTTGCAACTGCTGCAATCTCATAGAATGAAGTTGTGCTTGTCTCAAATCCTGTTGAGGTAATCGATGGTTTTCCTCTCCAAAGTCAATGGGAATAGTAGAGGCATGATTGCGCCTTTGATTACGACGTGCTTGATGAGTATGATTAAATCCTTCTGCTAAGCGGGCAGTATAGTTAATCCGGGCACCCATTTGAGGATAGTATTGAGGCTGTGGAGGTGGGGCTACTGGATTTGGAAATACAAAAGGCTGGAATGGCTGGAGGGGGGGAATGCTGTCTGCGATGCATACATTGCACATCATGATGTTCAATTAGATTTCGAGGTAATCCAGGGTACTGATGAACAGGAACAGGGGGATGATTCTAAAGAAATCACTCAGCTCCATCATATATACAACAAATATAAATATAACGCACAATGAGTGCAGCAGGCAGATTTACAGGAGCTTGAATGGGAGAACATGGATGACGATGGGATGGAGGAGAACCCAGCTGACGTTGATCACGCTCAGCTTGGCGACCAGTAGCTTAGGCACATTGGGGAGAGGTAGGTGGAGAAGACCTATTTTTCATCTACATATGTCTGAAAACACCACCACACAGAGACTCAAGATATACATACATGCTGTAAAAAAAGAAATCCCTGGCATGTGGTAGGTTGTGGATCAACGATGTGCAAGGATCACTCTGTACCCAACAATGCTAGCAGCTACTATAGGTAACCAAGGCAAGAGTATGACAAAGCTAAAGGCAAAATGCCTGAGACAAACTGGCAATAGCAAGAACAGTTGACAGATAGAACAGCTGTCAGTCTCTTGGGGTTGCAATAACCCAGCCAACCACGTCTCTGCTCTGTTGTGCTATCAGAGGTCTCAGCCTGAATAGGAGGCTTTGGCAACCAGCAAACACACAGAGTTGAATCTGTGAAGCTAGGTAGTAGAGACTTGATCAAATGATTTACCTTGGACTGAGATTGACAACTGCAAACTCAACCAAGGAATCACCAAAGCACCTCTTCCTGAATCAGAGTTTTCAGCCAAGACACCAATGTGCTGCAGTTAATGCTGCAGAGCATCCAATATGGTGAACTGTCAAGGAGACAATGATGGGCCATCAACGAAGCCAACATGCCCCCCCATATGTCCCAGAGATCATTACCAAATGGAAAATCCAAGGCTGGCCATGAATCAGACCAGGGCAAAGGAAGCACTCCATTATTGTCATGGAGTGACAGCAACATCAAATTCCTAATTGACCAAGTCATTGCTCATCAGGCAGAGGGTGGTAATAGTATGAACTTCAAGTCAGCATTTTGGAAGTCTCTCGCTGAGAGTAATAAGCTTTCCAATCCAACATAGGGGGGTCAAGATAAAAAGCTTTTCAATTTGGGTGGTGAGCAGCTGATTCAAGCCCTCTACAGCTCAAGAAAACCTTCAAAGCTATTGACTCCCTCATGATAACAAAATCAGGACTTGCATATTCCTTGGAATCAGGGGCTAACATTAGGGCCTCAGATGACATAAGCAGTTGAGTGGAGACATCCACCAGACCAGCCCAGCACATTGCTCATGGGGGAGCGAGACAGTCAGCAGATGACCAATGCTGCTGGAGCAAAGGATGCCAAGGCTAGCATTGCCACAGTTCAGCTTGGCTTGGCTTGGCTTGGCTTGGCTCAGCTCTACTTGTGCCAGCTATTGACTCGGCTATGCTAATCCCATGTGGTAACTCACTACCACACAACTAAGCTCCACTTCATTAACTGCTGTTGCCGGTTATAGCCGAATAAGTGTACCATTTGGCTAGAACTGACTAATAGCCAGCTTTAGTCGGTTCAGACTGTGTAACATCTCAATGCTAGACTCGTACTCGTTGGCAACAGCCAGCCTCAAGCCCTCAACACAATGGATAACATGTAGTAGCTTCATATAGTAAAATGTTGGCACAAAATATTTGTACTACATACTACATTGTAAAACAAATGACTGACAGCCCACATGGCACAGCATGCTCTCCAAGTCCCGACATATCAAGATTGGATGAAAAACGACACTTATATGTGTCCCCTACCACTTACACAGTCTCACACTGCACCGAAGTGAGCCAGATTCAAGTGTAGAGCCAGCAGATGAACCATAACAATTGTATGAAATTTTTTTCCTTCAGATGATAGTGAGTTACTTGTTGGAAAAGAGTGGACATTACTTACACTTGTTGAGGTGTTACCTCCTTTGATTTAGCATGCACTTTGCATTCAGGAGTGAATGTGATGGACTTCAACAGCAAGGCAAGTATTGTATATTGACAATGGGGGTGTTGAAGTGACTGTGCACGAATTGGGGGCAGCATGGTATGATGATGGCTGCTCTGTAGTTTCCACTACATTCTCCAGAATGCTATGAAGGTGGCCATAATTGGGCTTTTTGGTGAAGGTGAGACTGCATGCATGACAAAAGGTAGTAGCGAGTTTGATAGGGATCTTGTGAGCTCCAGCATCCACTAAAAACATCTGCTTGCAGCTGACAGTAGTTGAAAATGAAGGGCTTTCACCATCTCAGGTAGGCCACAGAAGTGAGCCATGGTGAAGGAAGATGAGAGACTACAGTGTGTGAGGGATTCAATATCATTCCGACGGCCCAATTGCAAACCGCAATTCCTATTGACAGAAGCAAAAGTGGGAGTACCAATAGGGGTAGATTTTCTTGCATTGGGATGTGAATGTGAGACAATGAATCACGGTACTTCTGTGCGATGCCAAAATCAATAAGAATGATGGTGTCCTGCAACTCTCCAACACCTGTCAGGATATTGTGCGGTTTGATGTCTTGATGGATGAAGTTGCATGAGTGGATGTACTCAAGACGAGTGAGCTATACATATCAAGAAATCAGCAGGCTGAAGGAAGACTCAGCCAGATTCGCTCACAACTTACCACTTGAAGTCCAATCTCCACAATGTGAGGAAGGCTAAATGTGCCAGATGACTCCAGGAATAATAAGTGTGTAAAGAGGGCCCAAGGTTCTCGAGAACCATGGCATGATGAATTCCTTCTCTTCCAAACAAAGCAGGTTGCGGCAGCGCAGGCATAGTACCATCTTGAAGTTCTTTAAGGATCCTATACTCATTGTTAAGACCAGGAAAACTCCAGAGGGAACTCCGAAGGAGTAGAGTTACTTAGGGTCGGACGGGACTTTGGCTTCACCATATGTAGTGCGCCCTAGTCAAAGTCCTGTTGTCCCGGATTTTGGAGATGGTCAAGTCAAGAGACGGGATCAGAGGAGAGTTGTCAAGGCTTAGTTGGAGGAGAGGAGTTTATCTTATTCAATATTCAAACTAAAGAATATACAGGAGGAGTAACGGAGATTTATATATTTCGGAGGAAGGAGATTAGTAACGGAGATCATCAAGGTTTGTAAGTATTTCCGGAATGCTGAGGTTGCCGGAGCTGTGCTCCTAAGCGAGCACAGGATCAGAGGGGAATTGAGAGCAGAACTAAACTAAAAGGAGGAGAACAATAATAGTATATTATGAGATAGGAGAGTTTGGAGAGAAACAAAGGTACAAGTCCAGAGGTCAGGAGTTGCATCTCAAGCGAGAACACATGGGAGTTCACATGTACAGGAGTGGAATGAGTCCGGAGGACCGGAGTTGTACTTAACTGATTAAACAGGATATGACACTCATGTTCCAAATACAATGCACTGTTATTGCAGGGCTCTAGTTTGATAGCAAATTCCTGGCCAGTAAAAATGTCCTGTAAGCAATATTGTACAGTGGCTACAAGTGTAAAGCACATTAGTAGGAAACAAGATGAGTATATGACTTAGGCCGACTTTGAGACTTTGAGTGAGTGACATACAATATACTGTAAGCCTGTTCTCACCTTCTCCCTAATTCGATACCTCCCATCTACATGGGTAACTTCAATGACCTCCACTGTTGGTCACCAGTCAGTAGGAAAGTCTCGAAATGTTTCAAGGCAAATAATGGTGAGTTAAAGTTACAAAGCCCATGTAGCCTGCAGGACTCCTGGGCCATGGAGTCACTGCTCATACCAGCACGGCTATGCTTGGCTTCCTCAGTGACATATCACTCACTGCACAAAAATTCTCCAGCTCACATGCAGACCACCATAATACTTACCTCAGAAAATACCCTTCCCCAGTTCTCTCTGTCCAAGAACACACAAAATGTAATACTACTTGTTGCCAGTGGGTTTTTTACATTTTTACAAGCTCCTCAGATAGCTCCACTAACACAACATTGGCCCACTCAAGCTTCGGGTCCTACTAGGGCATACTGCAACGTGACTTCACTGCATTGTGATTGTTCTCAGCTCATAAAGTGTCTGATTTTCCCCCTCAACTGACCTGGTCTCACTGATGTTCCTTTCTTTCTGTTTGTGTCCAACCCCTTGCACTCTTCCCCATGCAACATCACCATTGCTGTGGTGATGCCCAAGGCACTCCAGCACACATTTGCCCTGATCCTATTATCCTAGATGCACCTGTCATGTCCTCTGCTCTGGATCCAGCAGCAGGTAGAACCCACAGGAATTGGTGCCCACCTGCACAGTATAGGGAAATTCCTGAGGACAATCATCAAGAATTTGACATTCATAATCACTCTGACATCTTGGAGGAAGATACAGATCTGGAAATGCCAGGCCAACACAGCTGAGCAGCTATTGCGGTGGCGAACATGGGTACTTCCAATGGACCTGATGGACCTGACCCCTTGCCTGTAGGAACTTTAGTAGTCACCAGCATAAAAGGCTACAGTACAAAGATTCATGTATGGTATGCTTAAGTAAGCACTAACCCTAATATAGGATATAAAATCCCACACTTCCCCTCAAACATGAGGCTAAAAAATATAGCTAGAATGTTTGTAACAATGAATAGAGAGTCAAATCAAAAATGATACCTCTGAATAATTCCAATAAATGAATTGTAGTGTGTTCATGTTGCAGCATTGTGCACAGATGAGTCCATTCAAGTTGCATCTGAGCAATCCCCAAATAAGGCAAGTTGCACCTCAGGTGGCATAGGTGAGTCCGTGCATGGTGTGTCCGAGCCATGCCCAAATTAGGCAAGTCATGCCACAGCTAATGCAGGTGCCATTGCAGCTTGCTCGCTTGTGCTCAATAAACTCTGGTGTGCTCGTCCTTGTGTACCACGCCTCGGGAACACTTTCCCAGCCTCTTGTACACAATGTACATCGCATCTGACCGATCCGATCCGCTCGATTTGGTCCCAATGCAACCATACAACTTGGTAAGTCCATTTGCTCGCTTGGGTGTGACTGACACTTGTAGATTGTATTTTCTCTTTTCCTCGGTGACACAGTGGGTTCATGGGCTTGGTAGGACGTCTTGAGTGATGGCTAGGTGGTGTGGATGGTCCAGGTATGTCATCCGTTGAGCGTTTTGGCCGTTCTTGCTGATATGTTGTGTCTTCAGTTAGCATAGTCGGTTTGACTCGTTTTGAGTCGCAACATTATCTGCTCATTGCACCACCCTTTCAAGCACCTTTCCCCATTGTATTGGATGCCATCTCCATTGTTCTCATGGCTCCAATCATCCTCAAGACTTCGCTTTTCGGCCAACTCACCCAAATGCCCTACTGGGCCTCCAACTCAATGTTGTGCATCTGAATTGTCAAAGCATGGCTTCATATTGATGTGGGGACCTCTCCCATCACTCCTGATGCTGTCTCAATTGTTTCGGCGCATCATTTGCCCCAACACCTCCTGTTTGGTCAAATTCACCCATATGACCTCCTGGTTCTATACATATGTATCTCAAGTTTGCATGTTCGTATTGATGAAGCGCTGGGTTCTCTTGCCTGTGGGACATCTTCCATGCCTCCCAATGCTGTCTGGATTGTTTCATTTAAGATGTTCAAGCACGTTCTTACCCAACCTGGGGTCAAGCTAGATGCTTTCCCACTGGCTCCTCCTCCAGGTCCCTCTGATTGCCTACTAATGGGTGTTCTTGTATCACAGAAACCAATGCTTGGTGCTAATCTTCCTCCATTCACAATTGATGGACTCAAAAATTATATTGTCCATTACTTTGTCACCAATGACCTAGTTCGCATACTTTTTCACCTTCTGTTTTCACATCTAACCTACTGTGGACACTTTCAGGCAATTAACAAGATTGAATCTCCCAAGTTATGCCAACTCATCCTCTATTGCTGCCCCCAGGACACAACGGATTCCAACATCCCTCACCAGACAAAAACTCATGAGCTTATCCTGAATGCCTTCAGAACAAGCTTTACTTCCCTCAAAGCTGAACTTTTGGTGAGTGTTCCACATCTTTGCTTACATCAGTGGATCACATGTATGGTTTTAATAGGCAGCAATGGGAGAAATATCATTCACCACTAATATTTGGTCAAGTGAATGTCTTGACCCATATCTTGCTGTACATGCCCACTGGATCGCACAAGACACAGAGACTGGAACATGCACACTAAGTCTCAATTCTGCTCTTGTTGCATTCCATTACATTCCTGGAAGCCATATGGGAGTTGAGTTGGCTAAAACATTATTACATCTAATTGACCAGGCTGGGATTCCTCTCAACAAGGAGTACACTTTGATCCACTTTTTATTACCTTATGGTCACCACTAAACAATTTGATTGACATCTTTAGATGGTCATTTCATGCTGGATAATGGTTCAAATAACAACACTGTGATGTCACAGCTGTCCAGAATTCTACTGGAAGAGAGAGAATTAAGCTTTGATTCTATTGACCACTGCATCTGCTGTCTGCCACACATGTACAATATCTGTGTTCAGCGCACACTGAACAGATATGTACATGCATACTGACTTCATCCAGTGTCCACAGACGTGGAAGAATTCAGCAGGAAAGGTAATTGACAGGGCCGAGTACATTGAGATGGTTCAAACCAATCCTATTGGACTTGGGAGAAATGTTGTGTGTACTGTCCATTCATCTGGTCAGTGCGAGTCAAACTTCCAG
>JBBPRX010000871.1:0-11050 GCA_038093195.1 Boletus fagicola | reverse complement strand
TCCACCCTGGCCACCACCTGGTTGGTGGCCACTGGGGCTACCGCCTCTGGGCGGGCCGCTGGGGGAAGCGGCACCACCACCACGGGGCTGACCGCGACCACGGCCACGGCCACGGTTATCACCGCCTCTGTTGCCACTCATGATGAACTACGCGTTAATGTTGTCGCAAGTTGAAGAGAAAAGTGTTGTGGCGCGTCCGTCGAGGTTTGTTCCAATACTTATAGTGTTTTCGCGTGAAGTTTATTTGTTCCGGCGGCGCCCTGACACAGGCTGACAGTGACACGCGGATCCTGCGCAGTGCGCAGCCGATGTGAAAACTGGTAGGTGACTCACGCAGACTCACATACGTCTGGAACTCGGCCAATGGGAAGCACCATTGCTGTATCTCAATATATAGAACAATGCACCGGCATGGCCATGACACGTATGCATGATAGCGAACACAAGGGGAATTGACATAGCCTCGACCGCTTCTTCGAATGCAAACAAGGGGACACACCTGTTCTGGTGTATCAATCATCTCCTTACACCCACCTTGCTGTGGAAAATCGGTCCAAATGAGGAGTAACTTAACAGTCACTATCTGATCTGGATGAATTAAAGTCTTGCTGCGAGTCGAACACGAGTTTGCGCCTGCCATCTTCGCATTCTTACCGTAGGTATTCTGGGTCCTTGTAATTCACGCCAACCTGACATGCCGTCAGACTTTGAAAGGAATGAGCGTATTGGTCCATTTGTATGACTTCGAGTTCAAAAGCCATTTTCAAAGGTCGTGGTCACGCACAAACGTAGTTCCTGTTTACATGTCGCCCGGGCCCTGCACCGCAGACGTACTATCAGCGCAATCTGGAATGAGAGCCACACATTCAATCACCATTCAATCTAGGACCAAGGGACCCGTCTTGGCAGACCTGCCGAAACAGGGAACTCCGGCTCAAACCACAGGCAAAGCACACAAAACGCATGGTCAGGGTGCCGAAGAAATAAAGCACAGGAAAGCAAAGTATGGAACAAACGGTCCAGGGCACGCCACGATACATCTTCCTTCAACTGCGGTAACATTGACACATAGCTCATCATGAGTGGTCGCAGTGATGGCGGTGGTGGTGCCACTTCCCCCAGCGGCTCGGGGTGCAGAAGAGGTCGCCCCAGTACTAGCTACAAATCGAGTGGTGATCGGGGTGGATTTCGAGGAAGAGGCAGAGGTGGAGGCCCTGGGCCACCACTGGCACGTGCGGTCACTGGAGATGTAGTATTCGGGAGTCCCCCATCTGTTGACCATCACCTCGCCTCCTCCAGCGAACTCATCAAGACATTGAAGACGATTCCGCATGACCCCGCGCGGCCTACCCGTCCCGGTTTCGGGACACTCGGAAAAGCTGGGGTTCTCCGGGCCAACTTCTTCCCAATCAAGTTTCCAAAGACGGGGGTCATATATGACTACCATATCGACGTCACTCCCAAGACTGACTTCAAGAGCATCAAGACCCGTTTGTTTACGTTGCTCGAGGAGAGCGCCCATCCGGGTTGGCAGGAATACGTACCATTCATCGCTCATGATGGTAGCGCTAGGCTGGTTTCTTCAAAGAAGCTGCCCCAACCACTCGATGTCCCTATCCTCTTCCTCAAGGAGGGCCAGGCACAGCCTGGTAAACACGACAAGACCTACACTTTCTCCATTACTCTCACTCAGGAACTCAAGTCCAGTGAACTCGATTCGTAAGACCAACCATCACAAACTCGGTTCGCTCACTAACCGTATCGTCCCAGCTTTATCAAGGGCGACCCCAATTCCCGATATTGGGATTTTTCCCCCATCGCGTCCGCACACAATTTGGTGCTGCAGTACCATGCTTCCCACAGCGGAGTTCGTGTCGGGAAGAACCGTTATTTCTTTCCTTCCAGCGGACAGCCTCTGAAGCTCTCTATCGGAGTTGAGGCATGGAGGGGTTTCTTCATGTCGGCGCGGCCAGTTTATAAAGAACTGATGGTCAACGTCGGCGTCTGCATGACAGCATTCTACAAACCGGGCAACCTCGCTGACGCCATCATGGAGTTCCAACAACAGTCGAAAGGGGCCATGCTTCAGCGCTTTGCGCAGAAGCTCAAGGTGACCACCAGCCACCTGGGTTACAAGCAGACGAAGCCGTTAAAGAAGATTATATCCACGACGGCGAAGACCACTTCTTTCCAATGCGACGAATTCAACGCGAAGCTGTCCGTGGAGCAGTATTTCAAACGAAGTATGTGCGACGAGTTGTAATCGAGCGACTAGTCAGCTAACTTGCACTCCTTGCGCAGAGTACAAGATCACGTTGAAATACCCCAACTTGCCCGTCGTCGATATTTCTGGTCCAAACGCCAAGCACCCCATCCATGTACCACCGGAGCTATGCGAGATTTTGCCTGGCCAACCATTCCGTGGCAAACTCGACGATGAGCAGACAACGCTGATGCTTCGCTTTGCGTGCAAACGTCCCGCAGAAAATGCCCAGACGATTCTCAACCAGGGTTTCCCACAGCTAGGACTGACACCGAACAACCAGAAGTTGATCAACTTCGGCGTCTCGGTCAGTCCCGACATGGCTGCCGTCCCATTCCGGGAGCTCCCTCCTCCGAGCATCAGCTATAGAGGCGGCAAGCCGCCAGGTGTGAGCAACGGGAGCTGGAATATCCTCGACGTCAAATTCCATGGTGGTGGCGCTGTAAAGTCGTGGTGGATTTTAGTGGTCACGGAGCAACGTCCCGTCTTCAATGGACCTGACGACCCTCAACTAATTGCTCTTTGGAAAGGATTCGCTGGAAAATGCCAAAGGAGCGGGATGTCAGGCATCTCTCCCGATAGCGCACCGGCCCTTTTGAATGTCAACCTGGTAGATCCCACAACTGACCCTGGCAGACTACAATCCCTCGCTCTAATCCGCTCGGCCTTTCGGGACAATCAAGCTCGACGTGGAAGTCCATCGTTCGTGCTCGTCGTTTTATCTAGACGTGACAATTACATCTATCCCGGTATCAAACGTATCTGCGATGTCGAGTTGGGGATCCACACTATCCATATGTTAGCCAACAAAGTTCTTACGGACCCCAGGAAGCAGGATCAATATTTCTCGAACGTCGCATTGAAAGTGAATACGAAGCTCGGAGGTATCAACCACAAGATAGACGATCGGAGCTTGCAGTGGTTGACAAAGACAAAGACGATGCTGGTTGGCATGGACGTCACCCACCCAGGACCTGGGAGTATCGATGGAACGCCATCCATTGCAGCTGTGGTGGCAAGCGTAGACGGCAATTTTGCCCAATTCCCAGCCAGCATGAGGTGCCAGGAGTCAAAGAAAGAGGTGCGTACTATGTCATTCACAGTTACGACGTACTATAGTACAAACGAACAGATGATCGAAGAGCTCTCCGCGATGATGATCGAACGCTTGAAGAGATATAAAGAGGTCAGCAGGTCCCTCCCTGATCGAGTATACGTGTTCCGAGATGGCGTATCCGAGGTGCGCGGTTTTTGATCCCCACTTTGGCCTGCTTTATTGAAGTACATCATAGGGACAATTTGACCTCGTCCTCGAAAAAGAGCTTCCTCACATCATCGACGCTTTCAAGAGAGTGAGCCCTAGCGGTGGCCCTCAGGGAAAACCCTACCGCCCTCAGTTGACGATCATCATATGCGGCAAGCGCCACCACGCCCGAATGTGGCCTCCCGATGCTCTCGGGGACAAGAACGGCAACCCCCGTCCTGGGACCGTAGTTGACCAGGGCATCACTGCAGTGTACGTGACGTCCATTTATCTGCCTTTCTATGAGAAAATTCAGCGTGGTTTTTACAGCTTTGATTTTGACTTTTATCTCCAAGCCCACGCGGGTCTGCAGGGCCACGCGAAGCCTACACATTACACCGTCATATACGACGAAAACAGGCTCGGCGCTGACGAAGTCCAGCAGGGCGTTAACACGGCGAGCTACCTCTATGCGCGCGCCACCAAGGCGGTCAGTCTCATACCCCCGGCATACTACGCCGATCTCGCTTGCGAGCGCGGCAGGTGCTACTTGAACGATTTCTTGGTTTCTGAAGACAAGACGACGACGACGTCAAAGGGGAAGTCGAAGGGGGACAAGGAGGAAGAGCAGAAGAAGGTGTTTGAAGCTGCTAAGAAGGCGTGGGGTAACGGCATTCATCCGAACCTGGCTGGGTCCATGTTCTATATCTGAGCGCTGGCTGACCGAGGGCTCACACGTGTGCTCCGTTACGCCATGACGTATTCGAGGAATTTGCTTCATTATATTCGACGTGCTTCTTGTTTGTAAAATAGCCTTATGTGCTTCCCATGTCTGAAATCCCAACTTGTACTCTCTGCTGGATGTCTGGAACCTGAGGCAGTATCTTCGAATACTAGAGTACTTAAATTGGGATAACATGTTAATAAACGGGCAAGTGTGCACGCGACGAATACCATAAGACAGTCACTAATATTTAACAACCCTCAACATCCTCCCACCTCTCTCCTCCAGGCTCCAATCCACGCCATCACAAAATACAAGCACCCCGCGGGAAGTATGCACACCCTCAACACGATGCCCCAGTCCCACTTCCTCCCAATCAGCTTCCTTGTCTCTTCCCCTGCGACCACTCTCCTCGGTCTCAGCCGGTCTGGAACAGCAGAAGGCAGGTTAATTCTCGACCCCGAGCTCGTCGACAATAATAGGTTGCTGGTGACCCATATTTGAACGCTTCGTGAAATGCATGTCGTCGTGCCGATGACTGCCCAGCAGATATCAGGACGTGCGGTCGTCCACCGGAGGAGCGCGTTTTCGAGAATAGTGAGAGTGCCATCGCTAAATGTGGAGTTCGATCCTAGGCTGCCAACGATATCTAGCGTGAAATGGGTGGCAGGCCAACAAATCGCCTGCAAGGCGAGAAGACGGATAAGGGTGGAGAGGGGAGAATAGTATGCACGCCAGCGGTAAAAAAGTCCGGTGGTCAGTTTGAGGCACTGATGTGCAGTGAGGAGGGCCTGTTTGAACCATATGTGCGTGATGACGTGGTCTGGAGTGAAAAAAACGAAGGACACATACCCACAAGACGGCGATGAAATAATCTCTCCTATCTGGCAGACACCTCCGACCCCACCCTCCGGTTTGCTCGGCTCTATTGTAAGAATGATCCGGTGAACCATATGTGGGCAAGTAGCCAGGGGGACACCACAGGCACCAGGCATTAACCAATACACCGAAAGCCGCGGGGACAACGGACAGGAGGCGGGAGGATTCGAACAGTACCAGGGTCACGACACTGGGAGGGACTAAAGGTTCTGAGACAGGCATCATACGAGTAGTCGGAAGATGACGTGGCTGGGTGAGAGTGGATAAAGTGCCTTTAGAACCGCCTGTGACAACGTGTGGAGCCGAGGGCACAAAGTAACGCGACTGCTCACTGGTTCGTCCGCCTCGGTTTCGGTCTCACCGGCACCGAGCTGGCCTGGTGCTGTCGTGATCTGAGTGATCTTGGGCTTTCGCCAGCCAAACCCTTCTCCGAGGAAAGTGGACAAGCCAGTAGTGCGAGGGAGGTGGGCAGAAAAACGCGTGGAAGGGCCAACGGCAGCTTGTCCTCGAAGTTCAAGAGCGCTTCTAGTGCGACGCGTGGTATAGATTGGGGTGCCTTCTTCTGCTTCTTCTCCCTTGTCGTAGCCGACAGCACCATGGCCACCACGGTCTGCCGATTTGTGTTCATGCGATCCTTGAGCATGAGGGTGATGCCGGGGCATTGCAGGCCGCTGGCAGGTTACGTGGCAGCGAGCTTGGAGGAAATGGGGTCAAGCGCACAGACGCGCCTGTCGATACTTGTAATGGCAAACAGCACATTCCCGATCATGATTCATGAATACCACCATCCTGACTGCACGCACAATAGCTTGTGGAGGAACTTGGACAGATTTACGTCAAAGAGTAGCTTGTCCTGCACAAATGTGCTCTGAACGACTCAGGATACACAATCAGCGCAGTCACTTGAGATTTTGGATTCTCGGTGACATTTCGGAGGACGTCACACTGGCACTCGCCTCTGCTGCCGCACCGACACAGCGGGGAGTCTCAGATACTCTGCCGAATCCCGATGACAGCGTAGGCACAGATTCTCCCAAGCGATCTGATCTCCTACCAGAAGTACAACACGCAGGGGTCGATGCGCCGTCGCAGACACAAGTGGGCCAGACATCTCCTTTTCACAAGTACAATGAGCCTTGACCATGCCAGATGTATTATGTCGTGACGTGTTTCCGCGCAGTAGTCCACACCAACTTTCGCACTCGGGAATGACAGTAGCCCAAGGGAGAAGAGCCATCGACCCTGCGTGCGGCGGAGGGCGGAATAATCGCAGGCAAGCAGGCGCCTCAGGACTAATTTTACAATTCAACCACATCACAAGCTGGCGTGAAGTTGGCTGAAACTGGACGCGTATCGAGTTGACGTTTGGCTCCTCCCTTGAGCACGCGTCAGGCTGATACGGCGGATCTCGCCATATCATATGCCTGGATCCAATGACCCTCAACCAACCGGCAAACAGACAATCGAGGGCAGTTTGTTGGCTATCTTTGAACTTGGGAATGTCCCCAGACACCGTGCTTCAGCTGATCACTCGTATTTCCCATGCGACGATAATCACAAGATGTAAGTAATTTGTCGCTCGTCCTCCCCTCGGTGACTTCAGGATGATGTCTTACGCCGCGAGTGGCAGGGATGCCGGTGCTGGGCAGCATCCCTGCGCATCCTCAAATCCAAATATGACTGCAGGCAGGACTTTAATATTGACGGGTGGTGATGTCAATAAGCACGGGCTGGGCTGCGGTGCAACAGGGATCCGTGATGAACCCAGGCGGCCTTCCGAATGCTTGTCATCAGGGCTGGGAAGTTGGTTTCCGTTGGGTTTGCTTGTTGCTTGTTGCGAAGCGGCGGGTTACAATCAGCCCATCTATCGTTTTCAGATCGGGCTTGTTTTGAGCGAGGATAATGCAATATAATATTAGTTAAGCGGAGTGTTCGGGGTCTTTGGGAGAATTCTGGGTTTCGGTTTTGCAACGCTGTCCGTGTTCCTTCGACTCGTCGCTCTCCGTCCCTTCCTGCTCGTCGCCGCACCCTCCCCCGTCGTTGCCGTTGCCGTCCCCGACCGCATCGCCCTCGTCGTGCAACACGTTGTCAAGGAGCCTCCTCTCGTTTGTACCCACGCCTCGGTCAATCCCCCCGAGATTTCCCTCACATTCACAACCATAATATCTCCCTCTCTCAATCCCGCTTTCCGTCGTCACACAGTCTTCGTTCAAACCTAGACTCAATTTCCGCAAATCCTCTACCCTATCTCTTCTTTCGATCCTCTGTAATGTTTCCTTGTTCATCCGACAACTCGCCCTGGCCTGCACCAACGCCCCCACCATCAAAATCACAGCAGAGATCGAACCGCGTGAGGGCACCAGACCCGTCACCACCCCCTACGCCATACTTCGTGAAGAGGCAGAACATCTCAGACAGCACCGTAGTGGGTGGGTCAACCCTCTAGTCAAACACGTCGTTCGCTTCCACATTTCACTGACATTCACGACCTATTGTCAGACCAAGCCAAAGTCAACTGTGAGATTTACGCCAACAACGATAATGTTACGTGCTACCCGACGGCTGGTGACCAAGTTTTCCAGCATCAATATGCAGCAGTTGTCTGTAAGTTTTCATGCTTTTAATTGCGTTGGTATACCCACCGTCTCCCAGGGAATAGTCGGCGTCCGCAAATCGACCAGAGCAATTTGGTGGACATTTTCCTTTATAATGGGGATACCTTGCAGGTATTGTTCAGCACCCTGGGTTGGATAAACCCTACCGGTACCGCCGGAGAGTATACCTTGCCAGTCAATGATAGCTGGTTTGGTACTGGGGGTTCACAATGGCAGCCTAGTGATGGAAACGTACCGTATCCATTTTATTGGGTCATAACGAATCAGAATGGCCTCGATGGCTCGCAAACCACGAACCCTACTTTCTTCGCAGTTCGTATGTGCGGTCAATATATCGAATCCCTTGGCTCCTAACGATTCTCTGTTTACCCAGAAACAACGTATGCAGATTCGGTAGTCTCTTCGATGTCACAGTCCTCTCTTTCCACTCTCTCGGTGCAATCGACCCTCTCCGCCATTTCGACTGCCTCGGTGGCATCTGTGGCGTCGAAATCATCGGCTTCGTCTCTGACTTTGTCGTCTTCCCAGTCTGGTACCATCCAACCAAACAATGGTAGTACGCCCTTCCCACACTGGGCTATTGCGGTTATTGTGGTTCTCGGGTTCCTTGCCATCGTTGCAGGAGGGGTTCTTGTTTGGCTGATCATGCGACGCCTTCGACGACGCGAGCGACTTGCCCACCGTGGGTCTATGGGCTCATCTTCACCTATGATGGCAAATGCGCAGAACTCGAATTCGCCACAGCTACCACTACTTGCAGCCGGGATGGTCGGAGGCGGCGGGCGAGCTTCTTCAGAGCATCACAGACCCGCTTCGATTGTATCCCCCGACGGAGTTTCGGACATTTCGAGGGCGCATTCTGCCGGCGATCAAGGACCCTTCTCGGGTGCTGATGCAGCGATCATGGCGGATGCATTCAGGAAGGCTCTACGAAAGCCTGATTTTGCCGGTGCAACAGTAGAAGAACCCGAAGAAAGAAAGGAAGACGCTCTGATCAATCGCGAACTGGCTGAAGAAGGCAGGGATATTCGGAGTGTTAGCTCGTCAAGAGGAGTTAGAGTGGAAACCCTGAGCGATGCTGGTGATACGGTGCAGCATCACTAGCTCAGGAGTTCTTGTACGCGTTTACTTTTTATTTTATTTGCAGCTCGGTTCTCATTGTGGTTGAAACGTCGTTCGGATACCTTTTATCTGCGTTGCAGCGCGTCCTGTTGTCGCTTTTCCTCGTGGCGTGTAGTGGTGTTGCATGTTCTCTCTGCTTCTCGCTTTCTGACCAGTATAATTACACAGCTGCCACTTTTCACGCTTTCGCTGGTCAGTCTATCCTTTTTCGCAGACTGTCCTTTTCCCATTCGCCCGCTCTTCGGTAATTACCTTGTGCTTTCCTGTGCGGACCGTGCCCTTCCGAGTTTTATCCACACAACCACCTTCAACTTTCAAGTAGCCTCTCTACGCGCGAGCCTCATGGCTTATCCATTCATTGCATCAGCCAAGCAACAATCCGTTTTTACACTTTGCTGGACGCTTTATCCCCGTACCACCCACCAACATAGATTGTGCACGGCACCTTCACACTCGCACACATCCCACTGCCATGTTGGGAGGCCACCCACGCTCGCTTTTAACTACTAGCCATGATCAGTCAGCCCAAACTTACTATGTATTGTGTGTGGAAACGTACACTGGACGGACAGCTGATCCCTGGGGAGACGGACCCGAATGAACGTTTTTTTTTTGTCTACTGACTTTTTTTCTTCTTTTTGGTTCTTTTGTTGTCGCGCGAGTGGGCGCAGGCCGGGTATATACAATACGACATTGACAGAGTAACATTTTGCTTCCTAATGACGAGTACATGCAATTCAAGAAGACTGTCTGGGGGGACGCGCCCATGAAATCCATCCGCCGCGTGAAGCGGGTGCCTGCACGGAGAACGTCCGGTGTTCCCGACGGCTTGTCCCTGGACACCGCGTGATACCTCAGGCTCTCGACCGAGCGCACGTCTCACCTCTCTAGATGCGCAGGGCCAACTGGAGGGTGTCAATGACGTTCTGATGTGACTAAACAACTAGTGCTTCTCGATCCCCGGAAAGACGCGTTGAATGAGCGCGGGATAACGTCCCGCGTTCTCGTACTGCCTCCTAATAACTTCCAATCCCCATTCAAACGTGGTTTCAGAAATTCGAGAAAACCTGTGCCTGTGCTATTAACGCATCAGATGGCAGTGAAACGTCCCAGCGAACATGTACAACATAAATATAGCCATCGCGAATGCGACTGCAAAAGAAAATTTAAATTTAATGTAGGACGTGGTTGTCCATAAACAGTGCACAGCAAAAGGGAACGAAGCCTGGCTGTTTTCGTCTAATTGGGGGGCGTGGATGCCACGTGATGATGAGTTCTCTGTGGGTGGTATTGAGCAAAATACCGGTCGCGTGTGAGGATTATCTCGTCGAGGATAAATGACGCATAAGCAGTTCGTATCTATATCGACCAACGTTGGCGTCAAAACTCGCCGCCACAATCTTTGGTATCAGATAACGCACGATAATAAAGTCACCGCGCTGTTTGGCACTGTTCGAAACAGGTTTACAGATAACCCTTTGTACAGGCCACTCCAGCCCTCCTTCTGTACAATCTTGCGGGTGATGTATATGAGACTCCTTTTTGTATGCGTCTTGATCATTCCATCTGATGACAAATCCTCCGCAATGGGTAGTCGGAGTGTCTGCAGCCGTGTACGTACAACTTCGTGGGGGTATGTGGCGACCGAAGCAGTCATTTTGGCTATGGCGGAGCAAAGAAGAATAGTACCAATGCGCAGGGGCGCTGTCGAGTCACCCTCTATGAACACGTTTTAGTCATCGATTCGTCTCACCGGACCGAAACATGACGCACGTGCCCACACTTTGAGTTGTTCATACAGCGGGAATTGGACGGCAACGTGAGTGATGCCAAATAAACTGGGTAGCAATCCACGGTAGAATGCGCGGATGCCCTCGGTGCGATAGATCGTGAGGGCAGCGTCGAACGTATGTCTATATCTCACTTCTCGTCGGGACTGTGTCTGATGGGCGGACCGATGTGAATGCTTTTGCACACGAGATCAGGTCAACGGCGATGATGCATACCATGAAGCGAGTCTTGATGACCCACAGCGGGTTCGTACATGTTGTGCTGGTTGCTCCAGCAATCATGGCAGATAAGATATGTAGCGTCCAAGGATGGTCTCGCATGACAGGCTGGTAGCCCTTTGGCTGAGCTGCAGGGTAGATTCTGCCGGACGGAACGGGCTCTCCCAGGGGAGGTTCACCAAAACGTCGCTTGAT
>JBBPRX010000870.1:0-11063 GCA_038093195.1 Boletus fagicola | reverse complement strand
GGATCCGCTTGAGCGCCTGGAGCGAATCGTTGGTACTGAGTTCAGAGCGAAACCCTTGCCTGCTTGCGGGTATTGGAAGTATCGCTATCTGGATCATGCTTCGATATCCCTCTGCCACTCCGGCCCCTCATTTCCCGCGTCTTGCACATGCTACTAGTCCCCGCCTCGCCCTGGCATATCATGTCTGGTATCATTGTTATCCGCCTTTCTTTGACTGCACGCTCTGTAGTCGTTTCAGTCTCGAGTTTAACTTGTAGGTATTGTGTGTATTTGTCTGGCTCTCGACATGCACCAAGCTGCTGTACTGCGTCTATGATGTAGCACTGCTGTTGTTATAACCTATAATCTATGAAACGACCATCGCTTCCTTGTCATGATCCTGAGCTTGAGCGAATGTGGGCTTATCGATGAGTCGGAAGAGGCACGCCGCAGCTTATCTCCACATCCACCGCCGGCAATCGGATTTGTGTTCTAACCACAACGTCGACGCCACTGAACATAATGTCGGCACCAAAAGGAGCGGGTTCTGAGAAGCTGGCCGTCCAGCGCCAGCTGAAAATCAAGGTTGGCGCAGCCAGACGGTGCGGGAGATATTTCCGCTTATCTCGCCATGACGCTGACCGTCCTCACGTCACAATGAATGACCATGTTTCAGGTTGCTCAAGGAACACAATCTATACAAAAAGGAAGCAGAAGACAACCATCGCAAACTCGACCGAATCATCGCACAGAACGGCGAAGAGTGGGACATCAAAAATGCTGTACGTGTCCTAACCTTGGCCCCCCTGTCACACACCCACTTTTGCTGCTACGTGTCGTGCGTGTGTGTGCACAGCGCGGAAATGAGAGTGCGCTAATTCAATGCAATGTCTGTTCTGGTCTTCGGTGGCTCTTGACACCATATTCCATTGGATGGTCGGTTCTATAGAAAAGGATATTCGAAGAGTCTCAGAGAATGATCAAGGACACTGGCGATCGCCTGGAAAAGGCGATCCAGGAGCTCAAGACGCTCGTTGTACGTCTTCCATTCTACATGACGTCGATGCCTCCTATCGATCATCGACACAACACAGGATTCCATCAAGTCGAGGCCAGAGTTCTCCGAAGACAAGGAGCTCCTGCTGGATGCCGAGAAAGAACTCACAGAAGCGACTGCGCAAATGTCCAATATATGACCGAAGAGTTTAATTCATACCAGGGTATCGGTGGCCGACCAAACATCCTGAGAAGTTGTCTTTAAACTCTATATCCGCACTGTCGACGAACCTACCTACGTGGCATTGGTTTTGGATCGATATCTCCCTCCGTTTCTCCCGTTCATCCCTCATATTGAAGTTTTCTTTTCTTTTCTTCTCGTTGTATCATATATTCTTTGGCATTTTCCGGTGCTCCGTTGCACTCGTCAAGTTATTCCCGTGTGTTCATATCTACTCCACAGCAATGTGTGAGTCATATCCAGTGTTCCCAAGTTCCTCCTTTTCCCGCGCGGCCTTGAGGCGCGTGAGGGCATTCAGGACAGCCACCCATGCGTCACGGCCTACCCTCTCCTCCTGTAGCCCCAGACTGACCTCCCCTGTCCCTGTCCCCGTCCCTGCCCCTGTACCGTCATCCGTGGGAATGGTCACACCCAGTGATGGGGGCACGAACCCCGGGGGTGGCGCATTGATCGCGGAGGGGGCGATGCGAGACTGTCGTATGTGTGCGAGCGACGAACGGATGGCGACCTGTATAGACTAGTCCAACCATGGTTATGTGCGAGCAATGGACAAGAGGAAAGGAGGGGGGACTCACGTCCAGCCGCTCAAAGTATTCGCTCACTTCGAGCACGAACTGCTCGGAGCGTTCCTCCCCTTGTGGGAGACCATCGTCGGGTCCGTCTGTCTGCGGCAGCGTGAGCAGTGAAACGGACGACGCCGCCAGGGAGAGCAGGCGTCCAATGTCCTGGAAGAGGGTGGGGACCGTTATTCGGTTAGTGAGATTGCCAGACGAGAAAGGACGGATCAGCGAACACGCTCTACTTCTCCGAGTGCGTATATCTGACGCGCCGTTCGGCTCGAGGTCCATATTGGATCGATCTCCTCGCTGGGTTCATGCTCTCTTTGCTCTTCTGGTTGCGACATGAAGATGGAATGCAACCTCTAGACGGCGACAAACGTGACATTAACAAGTCCATGACTCGCCAAAGCCTCTTAGTCGTCAATTAGGTCGCGGCGCGCGCTGATCAACGGTAAAATCGACCATGTTCTCCAACATGCAGAGCAAATAACACAGCAAAGCAGCAGAGCAAAAGTATCAAATACAACTGAATTATCCCGTCGTGTCATAATGTAGTCGTTCCTCAGCCAAGTTTCGCCTTCTTGGTGGGCTGCGACCCCGCGGGTTTAGGGTCTCCTTCCTTGCGCTTCTTCGTCCCTCCCCCACTCTTCATGCTGCTCGACATCTCCTTGATCCTGTCCTTGACCACATACGAGATCCTACCGACCTCAGAGTTGGCACCGTTAAATGTGATCGCGTTCCGGATCATGAGGTCCATGTCAGCCTCGAAGGCCTCTATTGAGTCGTACTTGTCGTTATCCAACTTCGTGCGAATCGTTCTAAGGTCCCTTGCATCCTTCTTAGGAATTACTTGGAAGTACGTTGGGATGCCCAAGAGCACAGGGTCCACGGGCTCTCGGAAGACGAAGGAACTAGGGAAAAAAAGGTAATCAACCCAGTCAGCTCAAGTCAAGCTACTTTGATGGCACTTACATGTCTTCCTTCACCAACGTCGTCATTAATCCCTGCAAACTTCGTTTCTCTGCCCAAGAAAGCTTTCTCTCAGATGCCTTGATCCATTCCTTCTTAAATGCTTTTTCCACAACATCTGCACAGTTCACAGGGTAAGTCGTAGGAGGATTGAATTTACGACAATTGCTAAAGACGAGGTCGGCGTCCTTGGAGAAGTCCTCCATCGTGGAATATTTGCCTTCCGTCAACTTTTGACCCATAGTGCCAAAGTCCATCGGGTGGCTGATCTCCTCGTAGTAACTAGACATGGATCAATACCCCTCAGCGTTTCTACTCGTGGATCAAACTCACGTGGGGCAGCCATCCCTCACTGGGTTTACCGGTTGGGCAAAGATGGGGTACTCGGGAAGTTTCAAAATCACCCTCAGCACGTCTCTACATTTCTTCTCGTTTAGTGGAGTGGCAGCAGAGGTAGCCCGGGGCTTTGAAGGTGTAGCGCTGGCAACCTCTCGCTCTTTCCCTTTGATGGAGATGCGCGGTGTCTCGGAGGCCGGTGCGGGAGTTGGCGCAGGATCGGATCCCTTCTTCTTGGGCTTGGGAGGTGGTGCAGGAGCAGTCTTCGGCGTAGGTGCAGAAGGTCGCTCGGGGACTGGCGTACTCGTGCTGCTGGAGGGCATGCTTGCCTTATCTTTTCTGGATATAGGTGCAGCGAACGTCAGGACTTCGTCCTCATTTTCGACGTTTGGTTTTCGACGCTTTCCGGGGGGTCCACTCCCCGACGCCTTGGCCGGAGGTGATTCCCTGTTCGATTCTGCTATCTTGCGTTGACGCTTCTCATCCTTTTCCCGTTCAATCGCGATAACCTCTTGAAGCAGGTCATGAGATCCGTCGTCGACATACGGTGGCGGCGCCTCGTCTGGAATTTTTGGTTTGCGAGCCTTGAATTTGGGCGCCTTAGAAACCTCCGCTGATTTCTCGGCCGGCTTTTCAACCGACTTCTCGTTGACTTTCTCCGTGGGCTTGACTTGGGCACCGCCCACTTTAAGCTTGATAATCGGTCGAGGAGCAGGCTGTTCGGCAGTAACGGGGGGAGGTGCCGACGGCGGAGTTGAAACCCGCGTATGTTGTGGGGCAGGCTTTCGAGGCAATTGTTTGACCACGATAGACGGTAACTCATTACGGGCAGGTTCCGCAGCCTTGTTAGCAGCTTCTAGAGTCTTGTTGATGCGATTCCACACTAAAATACCCCGTGTTGCTTAGCGACAAACATCACCTGAGAGTTGACCACTCACATTTCTCAAAGAAGGTCTCCAAGAATATGGCCTCGGTGTGTGCGTAGCTACCAGCGATGTTGTATTGCTTCGCGTTTGCGATCATGAGGCGGAAGTCGGCCTCGAACGCAAAACGATCCTTGTAATGGCCTTCCTCCAGCTTGGCGCCCATGGTGCTCAGGTCCATCGGGTTTTTGATCATTTCATAGTAGCTAACAGCAGCCCATTATTATACGGATCAACAATGAAAATGAAGGGACACAAACTTGGGTGCATGGTCCCGTACAGGATCGACAGGCTGCATAAAAAGCGTGGCATTCTTGTGCACCTTCAGTTTCTTGAGCGCGTTGCGACAAGCACGCAGGTCGTTCATGCTCATGCCACCCGTTTGTGCTTTGGGAATGTGAAGCGGCTTGATGACACCCGTAGGCTTTGGCTTTGGCTTGGCCTTCGTAGGCACGGGAGGAGGCGGCATAGCTCCGGGACGGGCGGCGGCAGTGGGGGTGGTAGCAGATGGCGTCGAAGGACGAGCTGCACTAGGCATGATCTTGAGCTTGGGAGGAACAGGAGCTGCAGGTACAGCATGAGGACGCTGAGGTGGACCACCAGTCTTGATCGGTCGCTGTGCTTTGGCCGGTACCTTGACTGGGGGAAGCTGAGGAGCTTGTTCTGCCACAGGCGTTGGAGGAAGGTGAATGGTGACTTTAGGCGGCGTTTCTTCAACACCTCTGAGAACGATGTCCGCTAGCTTGATGATGCCCCATCGAACTTCTTGGTCAACATCAGGGGCACTGGAAGTGTAGTCGCATCAGTCGGCGTGTCACAGGAACTGGCGGCATGAAAATCACGTACAGTACGATCGACATCAAGAATTCGCGCAATACTTCATTCTTTCCAATCTCGCGGTCTTTGCGGAGGACCTTGATCATGAGGTCCACGTCACTCTTCTTGACCTCTTTAGCTTGAGGAGGTATAGAGCCATCCTCTTCAATCAGCAAGGACTCTGAATCTTTCAGTGCATTCTTCATCTCGCCCATCGAGACCAGGAGTGCCAGGCTCTGACATGCGCATCGGGCCACGTGGCGCCGGACGATCCGCGAAGGGTCATTTGCCACCACCGCCAGAACATACCGCATAATGGCTGGTGTGTACCATTTGGACATGAAGAGTCCATCAAAGGCAGCGATCCGGACCTGAATGTAGTTCCCCCCACTGATCTCGCTTAGCAAAGCGGGATAAGGCTACAATCATGGAAGTCACACACCGAGTGAGTGGAAAGAAAACTCTCAGGTCATTCGGAAGTAGATTAGCAGTCGTCAAGAGAAGGTAAAACTGAATTCAATTTATAAATAAGCCGCACTGCATACAGGATGGGAACACTGACCTCCAATGCTGCAACTGTGACGACATTGTGGGGTGAGGGAATTAACCTATCCATGCTCCGATACCTGCTGATCTCATCAACCGCTTGTTTCAGTAGATTGGCGTCCTCGGCATTATGTTCGGACCGTACTTCTTCCTTCAGCAATTCACCACGCTCTGGCGGAGCAGTTGATACCGTGGCGCACGCCGCCGTAGAAATGAGAGTGCAAATATAGAAAGCATCAGAGTACTGTGACGCCTAGTGAGCTTGTGCTTTGTCTTGAGTTCGGTGGTACCTACTGGATTTGCCGTGTTATCATTATACCGCAGCTGATCCACAAGGAACTGTCGAACTACCGCGGGAGTCTTGCCGTTCTCAAAACGTACTTGAGAGATGGCATGAACAAGCGCCTGCATCATCGATGAGCCGTACCTGGAGTAGACAAAACACGTATTAACGCACCTTGCGAACAAAGTACTCCGAAAGGTCAGAAAAGTCGTTTGGTTTCGGAACGTAATTATGTATGAAGAGGTCTTGATTCGCCTCTTCGGGTTCATAACAGTATCGTAAGAAAAGCTTGAAGAGGTGGAAGAGACCTAAAAATTCAAGTCGTCGGATGGCACACTACCCACGATGTCATCGATGATCTGAAGGGAAGGACGATCTTCTCGACTTACGTTGACGAGCGCAGTCGCGGCTTCACACCGTATCCGATAATAATAATTAGAGACGAGTATCGTCTTCGTAAACGTGCTAGAAACGATAGCGGTTGGTTGTTTGGCAAGGGCATGGATAGCCTATAGTCGAGTTAGACAGTCGCGACGCGGGAGTACGCAGAATGAGCTCACCTCAAGCTGAGCGACGACATCTCTATCACGTTGCAGCTGAGAGACCCACATGAAGTCTGGCTGTTCGAATGCAATGGCAGCAATCCATTCAAAATCGGCGTCCATTCGGATCCATTCGTACGTGGCACCGGACATAACCTGTTCGTCCTCTTCCGTCCAATCAGCCACTTTCCAGATCTCACGTTCCTTCTCTTTCTCCCAGATCTCTAGCCCGAATCCCATGTCGATAAGGCCCATAGCCTCAGCAGCTTCGGCGTCACCTTCTGCTGCTGCTTGTGCTGCTGCTTGGCGGGCAAGGTAACGCTTGGTATTTCGACGGATACGCTTGTACTTTGTGTTGAAGGGCACCTCGTAGCGCTTGAACGGAGACCTAATGTCAAGCACATGTTCGTAGGGCGTCCCATCAGCTTCATGTATGCGAACAGTCATTTGACCCTGTTAACGATAGTAAGAGGCAGGCGCTTAGGTACCTACGTAGTGTGGCAAAGACGTACCTCAAAGAACGAAACAGGCTTAAAAAGCAATTTCGACACTTCATTATGTTCGAGAGCTCTGTGGGCGGGAGCCTCCTGTCGCATGGTAATCTCCACTGCCATCTTTTTCCGGTTAAATGACGCAGAGAACCCGAATGCAGGACATCCACTCCCGTATATCCACTGCTCGGCGAACGAGCGCAGATCGATACCGCTCACCTTCCTACAGGTACGAAGAAAGGAATGGGTCGAGAGGCAATTATTCGGCAGCTCCCCACTGATCGCAGACAGAAAAATCTTCGGAAGAACACGAGATAGACCAAGTGATGTGCCGGACTTCCCAAGTCGGCGGTCGAGAATGTGAAGCACAAGCGGTGCCTTCAGGTTGACAAATGGAAGCGTAGCGGCGTCGGGGGGATCGTGATGTTGGGGCTGACAAATTGGCGGCATCGAACCGTTATCCCATTCGACGACGCGTTGCATGTCTCGCTTCAACCGGTAGCGGTACTCGTTATTACCAAGTAATTTGCGGACGAAGAGACCTGTGATGTAGAGAGCAAGCCCGTTGACGAGCCAGATATCGGACCATGCCTTGGGTTGAATGTTGATACCCATCCATTGGCATGCAAGACTGTGACTGAGCACCTGTCTGGTCTCAATTACTTGCTCAATGGCATCTTCACCATGCAGGAGATCGACGGTGACCAACGAAAGGGTCGCGCTATCGAATCGTTGAACTGGCATTTCGTCGACGGCGACTACCTTGAATGAACCAAATGGATACGAGCCAAAGTCCGTGCTGTAGAAGTTCATCGCCGAACGCAAGAATGACGTCGAAGTGTGCAACACAGATTCTTGACCGGGCAAACAGAACGCATGCATGAGCGGCTGCGTGACACCTGACGCCTCTTCTGACGAGTCTGCAGCGATGGAATAGACATGGAAGGGCCCCGCAGCAAAGGCGACGTGTTGTACCGACGTCAAGACCGTTTGTGAAAAGAGGAAGATGGTCTTATTAGAGTTATTAGGATGAGCAACCTACCGTGACACGGTGAGCGTAGTGCGGAATGGTACGAAATGGAGACATGCCTGTTCCACGAGGTCTCCACTGCAGACAACCACAGTGGGTATGGCGTCTTGCTGCTCGCTAAACTCGCCGTCTTCGTCCCGCTGTATCACGTCGGGCTCCTCCAGGTACCTCGGAACGACAAACTCGAATTCCCAAGTACACTTTTCCCAAAGGTTATCAACACAAGGGACCCAACATCTTGCAGCATCGGGAGAGGAAGGGATTGTGTATGCATGAGGAACACGCTGTGATAGATGAGGATTCGATGAGGTGTATGTGTCCATTGGATACACTTACATATGGAAACGCGTCGGTGGGAAGCACAAACTGTATACCATCTACGGGATTTCGGAGGCTATACTCAATGCGAACGACGATGGGCATGAACTCTGGTCCCGGAGCTGGAGTCTGTGAAGGGCCTGGTATTTGTGGCTCGGGGGTCGCAACTGTTTGTGTTACCTTTAATTGAGCAACCGCCAAGAAAACAAAAGACAACGGGGGTGTTCACCTTCGCTGGACACCCCATTTACCATTGAATGTCCAACATGACCAGATTGTCTCAAGGAAACCTCTTTTGGGATGGCAATTGATAACTCTCCTTCATCTCCCTCTGCGAGCGCAGAATAAAGCTTTCTCTTGAGTTCTGGGTATGTGTGGCAATCCTGGGGTGTGGAAATGTTGATGTGTGCGAGCGGATCATGGTGGACAAATTCAGCTTGGTGGGATGCAACTGTGACTGAGTGGATCACTTGGAAATCCAAGAGTCAAACGGCGGGAACGACGGGAAGTGCAGAAGAAGTACATACTGCACTGTCTAGAATGGAGATGAATGGTGCGTAGATTTGCATTGTTTGGTACAACGGTAATTTCGGTGTATCCCTGGAGGTGAGAAGGGGTCGTTGCTGCGGTGAGTGATGTTCGCTGAGGGGTGTAAAGGTAAGGCGACGCACCCAAAGCGAGCCCGAGAAGTCAACTTCCAAGACAACTTTTTGGTGGCTAGTAGACACGCGCAGGAGCGTCAGTCTGGGCGGGCACGGAAGAGAAAAAAAGGATGCTTATATGGAGAAGCCACGACGGGTGTGCTCGCGTTGCATTCTGGACGTTGCACGGCGGATTTGAGGGGCGCGCGCGATTGATTGGTAGAGTTGGGTGTAGGAAGTCAAGGTAAGGAACGAAGAGTAAGCTCGGTCGATGCGTCGTGCTCGACACCGACAGCGAGCAGCGAGCTTTTGGTGGGATTCATTCACTCACAAGCCAGCACCGACCGACAAACCATTACATAATCTAGATGGCTGTGCTCATTTCCAAGTATCTGATCATCCATCTAGACTCAGGCTGCGACTACGATGCCACAAAAATCAGCATTCAGGCAGCCGGGGGCAAAACATTTCCAGCTTGTCCACAGATCACAAAGAGACCCTCTTATCCATGACCCCGATGCCTCACAGCACGTGCTGAAGGCCTTTGTGAGGGGAAACGACAAAAAGGTCTGTCTCGCTTTCTCCTTCTCTTTGTATTCCCGATACGAGACCACACAGGGGAAAACCCGTGCTGATCTAGAGGCTATCCTCGCTCCAGAGGTCATCGGACACGATGTCCGCGCCAATGTCGGAGAGGCAGCCTTCTATGGCATCTACTTCGACGACACAGAGTATGACTACATGCAACACCTTCGTGCGGTGGGGACAGAAGAAGAAGGTGTAGAAAGCATCCTCATCGAAGCACCGCAGTCTCAGAGCAAATCCAGGTCAAAGGGAAAATCAAAGTCAAACTCGGACGTCCCTTTGTCGTTACGAGACCTACCCGCAGAGGCACTGCCCTCGAAGACGGAGATGCCCAGAAACTTTGAGACACAACAATCTGTGCCATCCTCGATCGCCGGGTTTCAGCCGGACATGGATCCCCACCTCAGGCAGGCACTGGACGCCCTTGAAGACGACGCATTCGTAGACGATGAAGCGGAAGACGATTTCTTTACAGAGCTGGTCTGTGGTGGTGAACGAGATGGGGAAGAAGAAGTCGATTATGAGTTCCATGAATACGGACCCTCTCAGGCAGAGAGCAACGAAGGAGAGGAAGGAGGTGAGGATGAGAGCTGGGAGGCGAGATTTGCAAAATTCAAAAAGGAGAAAGATAATGCGCCACTACCGTCTGATTCAGACGAGGACGTTTACTCTGAGGACGGCGATACAGTTGGAAACCTGCCGAAGCTCCCAGTGATTGGTGGTAAACGTAGACGAAAGGGTACATCCGATGCATCGGGGTACAGCATGAGTAGCTCCTCGATGTACCGCACGGAGGCTCTACTTACACTCGATGAACGTTTTAATCAAGTACGTTGCATTCTCGCGTCCCGCACTGATATTGTTCAAATGATCTTGTCACCTCCAGTTGATGGCGAAGGAGTATGGTTCGGATGAGGACGCATTGGATAACGATGAACTGGAAACATCGTCGACTAGCTCTTCGTTATCTTCTTCCTCTGCCCCGGATCTAATAACATCTCGGGAAGACTATGCCGAGATGGTGGACAAATTTATGGACAGGTACGAGTTACTTGGACGAAAACTGAAGCCTGTTCTTGCTGGAGAGTCCGGTGCAGACAAGCTGGAGACGCTCAGACGTGCGTTGGGACAAGATGAAAGGGTCAGGGTAGTTGCTATGGGAGAAGACGATGAAAAGGAGTTGGACGACGATGAATTGTTCAGAGCTTACGATGCGAATGAGAAAGAGGACCGGTGGGACTGCGAAACCATTCTGAGTAGGTGGACCGGGTGGTAGGTAGGGTACGATATACTGACGGATCCCAGCGACGTACTCGAATCTAGAAAATCATCCACGCATTATTCGAGCACGGTCGTCGAAGCCTGTACCGAAGATCAAGCTTGATTCACGCACCGGGTTGCCTAGTGTCGCGACCGATGGGAGTCAGATACTGGAGGACGAAGAGGTTCAACGAGGTATGCAAGTCAATGAATTGCGATAGAGCGATGCTCATTTCCGCTGCTTCAAAGTCGTCAAACAGACCATCAGTCGCCCTCGAGATGAGTCGAAAGAAGACAAAAATGCGCGCAAACGAGCTGTAAAGGCAGAACGACAGGCACGGCGCGCGGACAAGAAGACGATGAAAGAGCAGTTCAATTCCGAAATTAAGCATCAGGCACAGGGGCTGTCCAACAAGACGAATATGAGTAGGGTACGGAAAGTGTAGACGCTAGATTAGGCTCTGTCATCATTACCCATAAAGAGGTACACTGGTCGTGAACCGAAAAACTCGTCCTCCACTGTCGTTCGCGACGACGATGGAGTCGC
>JBBPRX010000869.1:0-11073 GCA_038093195.1 Boletus fagicola | reverse complement strand
GTCTACCGCGACTGGTTCCCTGTGCATTGGTGACCTCAGTGACCTCGAGCGAGCAGTCTCGAGGCATAGGGATGCTGTGGGGCTTCTTCTCGATGACAACCCTCACCGACCCGGCTGTTTGACCAACATTGCCGGTTCCCTCCTAATTCGATTTTGGTGCTTGGGCAACCCAAATGACCTCGAGGAAGCAGTCTCGAGGCACAAGGATGCCGTCGAACTCGTGCTTAATAGCCACCCTGACAAACTCGACTGTCTAAACAACCTCGCCCTCTCCCTTGGAGCTCGTTTCGAGCGCTTTGGCGAGTTGAGTGACCTCGAGGAAGCGATTTCGAGGCACAAGGATGCCATCGAGCTCATCCCTGACGGCTACCCTGGCAAACCCAGCTGTCTGGGCAGCCTTGGTAACTGCTTTCTCACTCGTTTGGAGCGACTCGGCGAGCTCACTGACCTCGACGAAGCGATTTCGAGACACAAGAATGCTGTCGAGCTCACCCCTGACGGCCACCCTGACAAACCTGGTCATCTGAACAACTTCGTCCTCTCCCTCAGAGCTCGTTTCCAGCACTTCGGCGGGCTGAGTGAACTCGAGGAAGTGATTTCAAGGTACAAGGGCGATATCGAGCTCATTCCTGATGGCCATCCCGGCAAACCCGGCTGTCTGGCCAGCCTTGGTAGCTGCTTTTTCACTCGTTTCGAGAGACACAGCGAGCTGAGTGACCTCGAGGATGCTATTTCGAGGCAGAAGAATGCTGTCGAGCTCACCCCCGATGGCCATCCTGACAAAGCTGGCCATCTGAACAACCTTGTTCTCTCCTTCAGAGCTCGTTTCGAGTGGCGCGGCGAGCCGAGTGACCTCGAGGGTCTTGAAGTTCGCTCCAAGCATCTTGATGAAGTGATGCGGTTGGGGCTTCTGAGGGCAGTGGCAATGCTGCAGTAGTACTTATATCTGCTAGCTAGCAAGATCGAGACAAGTGTATGCTACACCACTCAGGTCTATGTATAGTACTGTATAGGCAATGAATGAACAACATGGGCACCTTTTAACCGTCATATAAGACTGTCACTGGAAATCCTGAGGTGCAAGTTAAACAAATTCACTAAGCCTCACTGTTGTTCACCCCCCCCGGAAAGTTGATTAAATCAGAAAACAGCAACTTTTAGGGAAACTTGAAAGGGTTGGTTCGCTGATAACCCTGCACTTATACCGAATTGGACTCTAACTTAGAAATCCAGATGGGCACTGCACCAAAGGCTTTTCCAGGGAGAACCCGAAGTAGCGTGAAACGATGTAGAGGAGCTCTTTAGAAACAGACCACGGTGGCTTCGGCTACTTGATCTTAGATTCATAATCATTGTCACCAGCGTTGAACTGCAATGATTATTATGAATGACGAGACATCGTGTTTCCAAAACGTAATAAATACAAATTGTGGTGTTATATCATACTAGAAAGAATTGCGCTGCACATTACGAGCCATAATAGCATTGAAGTCGCTTTTCTCAGGCGACCAGCACCTCTGACATTTCAAGAGCATGGGCTTTACCACCCGGGAGCCCATGAACTGGCACTAGTGATCACGAGGACTGACTCACGGTCGCGGAGTACCATCCGTTTCCCGTGATTCTTCATGAACAACTGGCATCCGATGACATTCGCATTGCCGCTGCCGCAAGGATTAGAGAATGTTCCAGTGACTCTAGGAAATGGGCATACCAATGCTGCGTTATTACGTAGCGCCGTCAGTTGATCTTCGAGACGTGCGATAGCCTGACTATTGTCCATGGCAAGCTTAACCTGTTCTATATCATTAGCGAGAGGAAGGCCAGGTATTTAAGATGATCGTACTTCTAAGTTACGGTAGATCTCTTTGATCGAAGTGGTGCACGCCGTGATCGCCTGGATATCCGCATCGTGCTGGAAGAAGCGAGCGATAGGGTCTCTTTCCTTGATGCTCATGACGACCTTTTGAAGATTGACGAGCTCCCTAAAGCGGCCGTAATTATGTGTGTATCCCCTCGATTCCAGCCATTCAAGGTGACATACCTTTGAAAAGATTTCAATGTTTTCTTCATATCTCTGGACATCTGGGATTCCGCTGCGTGTTGTGTGATCTGCTCTAGCAGCCATCCGGAATTCTCTACCACTTGAGTGGTCGCATGATGTGTGCCGCCCATTCCCTTAGAAACCACTAAGAACGACGCTCGGTTGTCAATAGTATTGTACTGACCTGGATCACTTGAGCGATATGCAAGACGGTCCCGATTGATCCTCGGAGCATTGGGATGGAGCTCATGTCTGCCACTTGATGAACAATCCTGAGACCTGTGATCGTGGCTAAGAGTGCATCTGTGCGACCAGTAGGACTACAACCCGAAAAGGTGCTCTCAGTTGAGCTGGACGGATTTCCGGAGTGACGGGTGGCTATGCTTGCAGTATCCACCGAAGAAAACACTGGCGCAGACCAGCTAGATCGGGAAGACCAGATTGTGGAGGACCCGCTGACGACGACACTACGCTGAAGGCCACCGGGAGGATTTTTTGCACCGGGTTTCCGACGAGCCCCGTTACGCATCTTTTCCCAGGTCTTTTTAAACTCTCCTGCAAGTTTGACGAGGGAACGGAGCAAGGTTTTTGCTGCAGCTGTTTCGTGAAGCGGCAACTTGCGGTCAACCATTTCCCGCTGAATTTGCAGTGGTGTACGCCTCTGACGAGATTTCTGCAAATCCAAAAGCTCGATGATCTCCCAAGCTGATTCGCGGGTTCCTTCATAACGACAAGTGCGCGAGCCGAAACGTATCATATCCTTCCAGGCGCTCGAGAGAAGCTCCTCTTCCCTCTTGGAACCAACTGATTGGTCTTCAACCTCGTCCCACATCGTTGTGACGAGGACGACGTTCTTCAAGTTGTCATTACCACACAAGTCCCGGAATACAGCCAGATTTCTGAGAGGGGTTCCCGCTAATCTGACATCTGAGATACGGTGGAGGTACAGAAGACCCGCAAGCTTGATGTTCTTCTGGTACCTGTGATGTCGAGTCAGGCAAAGTTCAGACCACCCGAGTAAACTCACGTGTTCTTCAGCCAATGAGCTATGATTTTTAGAATCTGGGTGTCAGAAAGGTGTGTGTCGTCGAATCCGGGGGTGTCTACTAAGACAATATTCCGACGACCGTCAGGATGGGGACATCGGATGGACCGCAACGCTCGTGTCTTGGATCTCAAGTCGTAGTCTATCACAACTTCCTTCCTCCCAGCCGCTTGGTTAACGAACTGTGAATGTCTCAGTCTCAATGGAGCGTGGAATCTGGTAACGAGTGACTCACTGAACTCTTGCCCGCTCCTGTGGGTCCCATAACCCTAATGGAATCGTGATAAGCCAAATAAAGTACAACTCTAGGAAAACATACACGATTACTATGTCATCTTCGTCGATAGAATTGTCGTAGTCGTCGTGACGAGATCCTTTCAAGTCCAAAAGGTCGATGATTCCCCAAGCTGATTCGCGGGTTCCTCCATAACGACAGGTGCGCGAGCCGAAACCTATCATACCCTGCCAGAAGCTCGAGAGCAGCTCCTCTTCCCTCTTGGGACCAGCTAATTGGTCTTCAACCTCGTCCCACATCGTTGTGACGAGGACAACGTTCTTCAGGTTATCGTTACCGCACAAGTCCCGGAATACAGCCAGATTTCTGAGAGGGGTTCCCGCCATTCTGACATCTGAGATGCGGTGAAGGTACAGAAGACCCGCAAGCTTGATACTCTTCTGATATCTGTGATTGTCGAGTCAGGCTAAGTTCACTCCGCGCGGGTAAACTCACGTGTTCTTCAGCCAATTGGCTATGATTTTTAGAATCTGGGTGTCAGAAAGGTGTGTGTCGTCGAATCCGGGGGTGTCTACTAAGACAATATTTCGACGACCATCAGGATGAGAACATCGGATGGACTGCAACGCTCGTGTCTTGGATGTCAAGTCGTAGCCTATCACAGCTTCCTTCCTCCCAGCCGCTTGGTTAACGAACTATAAATGTCTCAGTCTCAATAGAGCGTAGAATCTGGTGATGAGTAACTCACTGAACTCTTGCCCGCTCCTGTAGATCCTATAACCCTAATGGAATGCGTGATAAGTGAAATAGTAAAGTATAACTCCGGGAAAACATACGCGATTACTATGTCATCTTCGTCGATAGAATCGTGATGGTCGTTTGACGTGGCACCATCATCAATAGCACCATCTGGAATGGTGGATCCAGGGAGATTCAGAGGACATGGGGCACCGTAGGACGCGACATCGGATGCCGGAACCGGGAGGGAAGCGGTGTTAAGGTTCGAAACAAAGTTATCCCCGAATCCGCCCTTAGAAGGGGATGTGGCTGCGAGCTGGTTAGTTCTGTATTGAGATGAAGGGATCAAGCCCCGGTCAGAAACCATATGCTGAGTCCTTGTTAAAATGGATGATGCGGGATGGTGTATGTAGATCGTAAGTCTGGGTCGACCGCGACGAGCCTGAGGGCTGTGGCGAGTTCAAGGGGAAGGGTGAGAAGGGTGAGATCCTGAGAGGAGATAGAGAGAAGAGAGAAGTCGGTGGCGTGAAAGCTTTCGTTTGATTGATTCGTAGGGCGAGAGTGGCTGCTATTTGGTAACTAGAGATATGGGCAATATACAGTATGAGGACAAAGGATGAATGGGAACAAAGAATGGGTGGCTACAACGTGATCCGGGAGGACGTGGATAGGTGGGTGGTGCAATACAAAGAAGGGAAGGTTCTAGGCTGTGACGTCGTTGAACGTTGAACATGCGTCCTGCGCGTGCTCAGCGTTGCATCATCATAAGCCCCGCCGTCTGCGAGTAGCGTCCGTGCGATCCTTACACGTAGGAGGACCTAGAGTATGGACAGTATCAAGTTAAATAGTAATAGTTTCGGGACGATGTAAGCAAGTCCGAGCTAAAGGGACTCGATGGGCACAACACTGACCACTCCACCGTGTCTAAGGTACGATCAAGTTGGACTCACAGGTTGCGAGTGCTCTCCGCTTAATTACACCCAGCGTCGGACATTTCAAGATGTTGATTAACAGCCAGGCTGCCTCACCAAGAAGCCGTATGCTGTGCACAAATCCTCGTTTGACACACCTTTGGGAAGTTTCCTGTGTGTTAACACACATAAAACGTGTATGGGGGATGGTTGAAGAGACATCATGGCAGTGATGCATCAGGCCTGAAAGTCCTGGCTTGGGGGCCGCGACACTGACGGGACCACAATGGGCATGACACTTCTTTGACCTTTCCTCATTGTTGCGTCTGTCCGTTGCGTGATCATTTGTATGTCCGGTTGGTGTCGGGTAGTGTAGTGGAAGATGCATGGCCGATTCCGGGTAATACTGTTGTCTTTGAATTACATGGTGTGCTGACCATTTTCTTGAACCGTCAACAATTGATCCCTTCTGTCGTTCTTCGGCCTTCACAATCATCCAATCAAACATGCACTTCGCTCGGGCTATTCGATCGCCGACCCCTTGGAATGACCTATTTTCCTTCCAGTGCTACGCCTGCGGGGACAATCTTGCGGTACGGCGGTGCGAATGCTTCGTTGTCAACTTTTTGCGCGTGCCCTCTTGCTTATCGTCTTTACAGGTCAGCATTCTTCGAAACGGTGTTTCTGGTTCGGTCGGTTCGTCGGTCCAACTTGAACTTACGTCACCGAACGCGACGGATCCCAACGCTCAACAGCTCCACTCCTGCACAATCACCAGTGATTAGTGATTAATGATTCACGACCCATCATTCGTTGAAACGACTGTGCTGGCTACTTGGAGTACACCACCTCGAGGTATCCAGCATGGCGAACACGGGTTAGTACTTCCCCGGTATCTCGTTCATGAACAGTATCCTCATTCCGTTCAAGTGCAATTCTAGTCAGGACCTCACGAGGGTAATCGATGACCTCAACATTAATATCGCATTCAATGGTTCACTGCACCATGACCCCTGCGTACACTTCGCTTCTTGGTGAACGTGCGGGGTCTCAATCTCGTGCACGAGGCTCACGAGGCACTGTCTGGCAGACGCAAGTACCGCAATAAGAGCCACGTAGGCACAGAGCTATCCGAGTTTTCACAGGATTGAGTGCATTTAGAGGCTATCACAACTTGATGCTGTCCTTTTTACCTCCTCCCAGGCATTTCCACCACTCCTGTGTCTTCTTCCCCCCTTTGGAGCTATTCCCAGTGACGCTACCCTTTCCGCCACCATCCCCAGTTCGTTTACCATTCCTCCGGACTTCCTTTTTTTCGCCAGCCCTGCTGATGACGGTTGATACCCCCGACGAGATCTCTTTTCGTGGCGCCGAGCCTGCTGGTAGTTGTGACCTGCTGCTTTGTTTGCAATGGTTAGGCAAAGTGGATATATGCTGTGTCGGTAATCGAGTACGCGGTGCACTCTATGGAGACGGCGAGCGTGCTCGTGAGCAGGATGACGAGCTCGACGCTTCGGCCATCTCATTCACACCGTCATCATCAAACTTGGACGATTCTGAATCTGAGCGTTTTCGTTTCCTCCCCCGCGTAAGGGTGGACGAGGACGGTAACGATAGGGCAGGGTAAGCAAGGGTACGCAATGATCTGAAATCGCTTTCCCACTGCTTTTTGTATAGCCGGAAAAGTGCCATCGTAGCACGTGCATTCGTCACCTTTTCGTTCGATCGACGTCAGACATACGACAACACCATGCAGCAATTTACACTACTGTGTTCACCACCCTGGATGACTATTCCAAGTTCTTGCTTCACGAGGACGCGCAACGCGGGGCGACGGGATTTGACGACACGGGACTTATACGCCAACGATTGGGTATCACGGACCTGCGGAGACAGATGGGAAAGCAAAAATGCCTGTATGCGAGCGAGGTCGTAAGAGATGTAGCCTATATGCATGATACACATACCTGGAGAGTATCCGGTCTTTAATCAAGTCTCCTACCGTTTGCTGGACTTCTTTGAATGGCTTGGCTATGGACCACCATATCCGAGTCGGCGCAATCAGTCCTACTTGGTGCACTTCTGTTAGCTACGATACCCGTACCCGAGCCAGCCAGATCGGTGCCTCGGACACCACTCCACTGAGTTCGATAGTCGATGACCCTTTCGCGTTGTCGTACGAAAACGTCGAGAATGATAGCGCCTGTGTAGTTAACAATGCTGACGCGTGCCAGGAAGGACTCGTTGCCTTCGATGCCGACGTCGACGATTTCGCAGTCGAACGCAAGGTATTTTCCAGGGCTATAAAACAGGAGGACAATGAGACGACGCACGGCCGCGAGCGCGCTAGAGTATGCATAGGGCTCACGCGGTCTGTGAGTCTTGTACTCTACTTTTCCAAGTACCATTCTCCGCAACGCCGCGATGGACTCGCCATTCCTTACTTCGGTAGTCTCGAGATCGATATGTGCGTTGTCCGGGTCATGTCGTTTCGGTGGCGGAGACGAAGTATTACAAGGAAACGCAGATGCCGGCCGCGTTGAACCAAACTCTCTAGGTGGAGTTAGTGTTGCTTATCGAATCCAAACGTTGGGATGGCTAGGGCAGGAATCCAGTGACATCTCCAACATTCTGTTCAGATTTACCGTTGTTACGTCGTCTGGGAATCATTGTGGATTGCTTTCTTTCCCATCATAAAGTTGTGGGCTTCTGTGGCAGGTAGGCGTTGAACTGCCCGGAAATCGTTCTGCGGCCCCTACACTAGTCTAAATTATCTAAATTAGTGTCGACTTGGTCTGGCAGGTGAGACACGTGGCGAAAACGATTCTCATCCCGACCATGGTCGACGCCCCACAAAATCTATACGCAAAAAACCTGCAACAATCATTCGGGTACCCTTTGCGGTTTCCAGAATCAAAGCCTGGCCTCCCTTTATCCTACCAAGAAAACGGGCTCCACATCGGAGATGTTGGCTACGTCGACGATCATGGCATGTTCGAAGTCATGTTCAATATATGTTTTCCCTCAGACCACGGGCTCCACTGGGCCAAGCGCAAGGATCTTGTGAGCCTTGTTGGACTGACCAAGTTCAACCCTAACGAAGTCCCTCCTATTCCAAATGCATTCCCTCCCGGTCGTGTAATTTGCCATGGCATCCGGGGGCCGCACGGCGATAACTTGAGGCATACTCAAAGGTAAGTAATTTAACATCATTACTTGGAGAGGCGCAACAATCCTGACTTGATATCGTAAGTACACCCTGCAAATTCATGTCATGTTCTACGTCAGGCGCCATCCTTATCCTGCCATCAGGTGCTGTACGCCAAAATCTCGATAAGAACATAGAGGAAGAGTTTCGTATGCTGGCAGAGAAATGCGCGCTCGACTGGTGTCAATTCGCTCGTTGCAAATCCCTCTATCTCATTACGGGATTCTATAAAACGAGTTCATGGTATCTCGCCTCGTTCCATGATGCCGGCCCTACTGAACAGATCCTACTGGAACGTGACGATACAGGGAGATATATATGTAATTCCAGTTGCGATTACCGCCAGAGTCCCATGGAAAACCGCAATGAGAACCAAACCGTACTTATATCAGGTTTCAAGATCGAAGTGAGGGGCTGGGATAAGCATATTGTGATTGAGAAATTGGGGCCACACTCGAGAAGCATCTGGTCTGAACTGATGTTGCTTGCGAGGTTCCTGCTTGGCGTCATGGTTTTCTTCTGGCAGCGGATAATTTCGGCAAGTGCGCTCACGATGTGGGGTCACGGTGCACTGAAAGATATGAATGGGGGCGCACGTGTCGACCATGTACCGGCATTATCCCAAGTATGTACCCTCACTAATATTATTGAATAGACGTTCATGGTTGAGCAATCTTCCAGCCTTTTCACTCTTCTGACGTCATCAATCGTTACCTACTGGACAAGGTTTGTCCACTGAAATTTCGTACCCTATAGCATACTGAAGTTCTAGCTATAAGAATCCCAATATCCAGGTGGCTATCACTCATGACAGCCAGTGGTTAACCATGCTTGAAAAGGTTCGGTGTCCTGCACTGCTTCCATACACAACTTGACCAAGCCTCCAGAATGAATTGCTTCACGAAGATATGATAGAAGAAGAGCGCTTTCGGGCATTCTTGGAAGAAAAATACGATGACCGTAACTCGGACAGCAAGTGTTTCATCGCAACGATTGTTCACAGATTTCTAATATTTCTCAGATGTAGCTTATCTCCGGAGAAAGACGTGGGTCTCTTCTTTCGCCAAGGTTTTGAGTGTTAACTCAGTTGCGTCAACAGCGATGAACCGCGCCAGTCTGCGCTCTCTCCCAGGACGTTTTCCCTGCCTGCCCCTTCTGATGACATCCGGCAGATCGTGATCACACGTACATAACCCTTGTTCTCTTCTAGAAAATGTATGACAATCGCCTCACAGGCATGCGGGTGGAAAACGTTGTCACTGGGCTCAGACGCATGCCTGTCGGCTTTTATGTGCTCATACAGATCGATGGTACCAAGAGAAGGAGCAAAATTAAGCCGGTTTTGCTCCACGATAGAATCATCGAATGGGATGGTGAGATTATGTTGTGAGAAAGCTCTTTCTCCTTTCTACTTGCTGCCGCTCATAATTGTTAGGCCCACGGATTCAACGGTCAAGATCCGATTCTCCATCAACGCTTCCTTCGAGTTTGAGCCAACGCTCGGAAATGGAGAAACGCTCTGCATATCAGAAATCAGCGTGGGTGATTTGACTCAGAATGGCAGCACGTACCGTATGTACCATGAGTTTTGGCGTCCTGGTGGTTCATACTCAAAAGCGGTGCAGTTGCGTTCTCTTCGGCGGGAGGGAAAAATGCCTCTTGCAGTCCTTCGCTCCTTATTACTCTCGAAGAACGGCGTTTCGACTCTTTCGCTGATTGGAGTCAGGGCGATAGCAATGTGAGAGTAATAACTATATCAAGTGTCCTTGTTATTCATGTGCCTTACTAGCTGGGATACGAGGACGGTTCATGCATCGGAGTCGGAGAAGCAACGGATGAAGGGCACAATGCACTTCTCCGCTATCACACAGACCACAGGATAGTGGAGCTGCAAGAATCCATAGAATGCTTCAAACGTGCGTTGGACCTTTGTCCTCCCGACCATCAATGTCGCGCAGCCGCACTGTTCAACCTTGGTACGGCGAGGTTCATAAGGTGTCAGGTTCGCGGTACAGTCTCCGACCTCGATGGGGCCATTGCTTCTTATCGCGAAGTACTTGTATTGCGTCCAGCGCTTCACCCAGATCGACCAGGGACACTATTGCAACTCGCTCAAGCTCTCTTGTATCGTTACGGGAGGCTGCGGTGCGATGCGTCCGTTACGGATGAAATCGAGAGGGTCGTGAGCGAAATGAAGCAGATTTGCTGCGAGGACGGCTACGAACACCGAGGCGCAGATCTTGTACTTCAAACGCTCAAACGCTACCAGACTATGACGTCAGGAAAGTTAGTCGAACTCGACCAGTTGATCTCGAAATTGGATCGGTCTACTCGAATGCCTCCAGAGTGGTATTTCGACCGGCCATGTTGATTGATCAACTTCAGTGCTGCGTTGCGCAAACGTTTCGAGATCGCTGGTGACCTTGATCATCTTGAAAGGTCTATTTCAGTGATCGAGGAAGCCGCGCGGCTCATTCCAGATGGCCACTTCGATAGGCCCTGGGTGCTCACCTTCATTGGTGATGCGCTCTGCGTACGTTTCGTACGACGTGGTTATGTCGCCGACCTCGACAACTCAATTTCCATGATCAAGGACGCCGTAAACCTCACTCCAGGCGGCCATGTCGAAAAGCCTTGGATGCTGAGTAGGCTTGGTGCTGCGCTCCTTGTACGGTTTATTTGTCGCAATGCCTATGTCCTCGGCGAATCGATATCCATGACTGGAAGCGCCATGCACCTCACTCCGAAAGCTCGGGTCGATGAGTTGGATAACCTTGCCAGGTCTACCGCGACTGGTTCCCTGTGCATTGGTGACCTCAGTGACCTCGAGCGAGCAGTCTCGAGGCATAGGGATGCTGTGGGGCTTCTTCTCGATGACAACCCTCACCGACC
>JBBPRX010000868.1:0-11074 GCA_038093195.1 Boletus fagicola | reverse complement strand
CGACCAGGAAGTCGAAGGAGATCTCCCCTGAATGATCAGTTGGGTCAGACCGCCTCCATTCAGCGGCCACAGGGCGTGATTGGTCCGAGAAGCGAATCGACGTCACTCTCGTTCTTTCGTACACGCATACCCCAGACTCCCTTGCGTGATCAAGAAGCAAATTGTCGAAATCTGAACGCGTCTGGTGCGTAGTCAATGCAGGAGATCAGAGTATCAAAAAAGGACAATCAACCAGAGACTGACCACATTCCAGGAGCTGTTATTGTGTCCTAACGCAACAAAGTCCGTGTCTGACACGACAGCGGTAGATACATTTGAACATGAACTGAAATTCGAGCGTGTAGGCCACGTACATCCCTCTCGCTTGAACTGATTGAACTTGATAGCTGCACCCGGCTATGGACGTTCGGGACATTACAAATGCTCCAATGACAAACCGCCGTACCTTGTGCTTGAAACCATATTCAACCAGCTTCTGCTCCGCGCCAATGAACCTGAGATAATGGCGAACAGACGGGATCAGACTCTCGCCTATGTGATACCTGCATCATGAAGAATACGTAAAAAGATAGGACCGAAACAGCGCATGAAGTTGACCTAGGGAACTGCGCTGCTTCGAGCAATATGACCTGTAGTCCTTCTCTTGCTAACGCAGACGCAGCGTAGCTTCCTGCCGGACCACCACCGATGACAAGGACTTGCGCATGCTTTGAGACAACTGGGTAAAACACGACGCAAGAGTTAACGATGAATGGCTTCTTACCTTTGGGATTGTGGACTTCATGGTCCCACTCGATGATTCTCTTGGGTTGGTTTACGTCCCTGCTTTATATACAAACCCCGTCGGTGGTCCACGGACTCCGTCTATCCCAGTGAGTTCCGGACATTCTAGATTCAAAACTCACGTCACAAAGACGAGTCACCTGCCATAAAGGCGGCACATCACTGAGAGAACATCGAAGCCAAGCTGAAAGCTGGAGTTACCAATTTAGTAGTTGACCATCGTGCCGCAAGACATTGAAAGTGTGAACCCATGAATTCGAATATGCCGTCGTAAATCGCATGCAGTAATAAACATAATTTAACGTCAATCCCAATTTATGTACTGAGCGTACTCTCTTACACGAGAGACGACAGTCTCTTCGATCTCGTGGCCGATGCCAGTTGCAACTTTCAGAATGATCTCGTTTAAAGCCGTGGATCCAAGAATGTCGACGTGGTCACTTGTATTGGCACCACCCCGAGGTATGTTTGGCACAGGGCGGTGAGGAAGCTGCGAAGCAGGGAAATTTCCATTTTAGTTGATTACACGTCCACATCAATCAATTGCCGTACCTCCACTGTCGTAATGTTGATTCTTCCAGGATTCCATCGAGGACGCTTCCACCCCTCGACACACATTGCACCCATGCTTAACAGACTAACCGTCCCGTCGCCTTCTCCCATCTTCACGCCGTTGCGTACCTGTATAACGATCGTAAGATCATTCTCGGGACGCTCTTGAATCTTATACCTTGGGAGTCAGGTTCTCGTTCGTGTACTCTGCATCGATCCAGCTTGAGCGGAGTCGAGAAATGTAATCCGACGGGGGACGAGTAGAATTGCTGGTCTCCACTTCTTGTTCCTTGGATAGTTCTGTATCTACCAGCGACTCGTTCGGCACTTGTTGGGCGTGAGCATACCTGCCAATCGAGAATAATCAACCTAGATTGCGCATTCGTTACGTCGATATGACGTACCAGTAAGATCGCTAGGACAACTAAAATTAATATCAGCATCGAGAAGTCCACGACCCTACATACCTCTGTTTCTTTTCCGTGCCCATAGACACAAATGAATTTCATCGATGGGGCGTTAGGAAGCCTTGCCAACACGACTGATAAGTCAAGCAATCCCTAGAAACAGTAGCCCAAATAAACACCTTATCTCGAGAGGATTGGCCCATTTCCTGTGGTCAAAGTCATTCCTCGCCAGCACTTCCTCGTCACGTTCGATCTCAAAAGAGTAATTGGTTGATAGCATTTTCTGCCATCCCAATGAATTTAGTTTATGGATCAAGTGTGGTGCCAAATGAAGCAATGCCTGACCTGAAAACTGCTTGGCGTACGTTCAAGAATCCAGTCACCCACCATTTCCGCCGTCATGTTCTTTGTTTGCTCCGCGACACCAGCACCGTGTGCAGCAACTATTTCTCGGCGGAAAGAGATGAGCGCGCCATGCGAATGGGATGCTTCAGGTTCGTCATCTGGCGCCCATGTCTCGTTGCCCCATATACTGTCTCCTCCCTTGGAATGATGACAATGAGATCTGTGACTGTGGTTGTCCTAGGAGAGTTGTACCTTGACCCACAGGCTCGCACTTCCAGCCCAGCTACGGAACAGCTGCTGGCGTTCACTCCTTGAGAAGAAGCGTTCAAGCACTAGGTTAGACGCGAGGTTAACGCGTCAGACGCGAATGATATCCTCTTGGCACTCACCATAGGCTCCCGCAGGATTCATTTCCACCGTGTCTCTCATCTCTCCGGAAAGGAAAGCGGACATTGCCTTTGCCTGAGTGCATGGTTGATACTACGGTTACTATGGTGACAGATAAGGATCTCAGCAGATGCTCACTGTACCCTGCATCTTGGTCAAATATGACACACCGTCGACGGAACGCCACATACCAGATATGCTCCGGCAATACTGAGGAAAGTTTCAATGTGGTTCTGGAGGTAATGTAAGTCTTCAAATGAAGCTGCATGGCAAGACCGACCTCCACCCAGTCAGGTCCACCACCCCCGTGTGCAGGTGACTCTACCCATTTGAAGCTAACGTTACCGAAATTCAGTCACCTGGTACGTAGATTGCCAAAGATCACGAACAAGTACTGTCACAACAGGTCAATGTTCTTGCTTACAGGAGGTGCACAACAGAGTGCTCACAAGTGTCACCTAAGTCAACCTTCAATGCGAATACTGTAGAATAACTCAATAAAGAAGCTTTACGCACAGTGGGCCCCATGGAGTGAGCGACTATTACCACTCTCTTGCCATGGCGCTTTCTACATCGAAATACGACAGCTACAGTTGAATCGTTTCCCCATTGAATGTGGACTTACTTCAGACCTTCGATCGTGACCTTCAACTTGGAAAAGTAGCCATCTCGTTCTTCGAGATTCCACATTGACAGCCGCCAGTCATACGCCGCAAGGTAAAGGTTGTTCGTGTCATAATCCACGACTGCGAGATTTTCAATGATCTTGGCCCTAACGGGCTGGCAAATGAGTATACAGCTCTGATCCAATACGTCAAAACCCGAACCAGAGCCAGTATCCTGTCATAAAATTACTTGCAGCGTTAATCCCTTCCGCTGCTCGAACTTTTGCACCCGGGGTGTCGAGACCGGTGTCCGGATCGAGCATCATGGCTGCCATCCACCTTTCTCGATGGAATACCACCTGAGAGAGCATATTGAAACCACCCCACACTTTTTCGCGAAAGAAAGGTCGGTATTCGGGTGAAGTTGACCAAGACTCCAAAGTCTACAGATTCAATCAAGCGAAATTCGTCGGGCGAATCAGAACTGAATCACGCACGGTGGAGATGATGCCAGGTATCATTACGATAGGGTACTGTGCACTGAGACCCCGCGCTTTCATTGCTTCGCCGACTTGAAACTCGCGCCCGTCATTGTTCAACTTCCAGACTTCTGGAATGTTGCTGCGTAGGCGTCCCCACTCCACTTCAACGCGTGAAAAGTCTATTTCAGGAAGCCTGAGCGATATTTCATATTCTTGCATCAAGAGTCGCAGGTGCGCATGCATCTCTTGCATGTCATAGGGTTGTATGAGAATGAACCCCAGAAGAACACCAACTACAGAACAGTGAGGCACACCAAATAACGCTCGGAACATGGGACGTACGAATAATGCCAAGCGGGAAGAGGAAACGTGCTTTGAAGAAAAGGCGCTGTTTCGACCTCTAAGACGGTGCAGTCATACCAAAGAACGCGCCGTGATGAATACGATCAACGCACCTTCTGTAATTCATGTACCTGAGCGTCAAACAGCTGTGATTGACGCTTGGCTTCTTGCTGTGTACTACGTAGGCATTCCAGTGCCTGCAAGCCGGCGTCGCTGTGGTCGTGATCTGAGGACGCTGTAGACTCGTCGCTTGCTGACCAGGTTTTCGGTCGTTTGAAGAGTGGCATCTTGCATTCAGTACCGTACGTCGCGCTACGTCGCGTCACTAAAGGCTTGTCGTCTTCTATGAAGTTGCAAATGAACCGGTGAACTGAGTTGCAGTGGATAGGCTCACAATTTGAGCTTCGATTAATTGATGTTGAATGTTGGCATTGGGGCTTAGAGTCTATTAATAGACTCTATTAACTTAGAGTAGAAACTTGAAAGGACGGAACCAGCCACGGGTTACAATAGGACAAACAATTTTATCTATAGTAAAACTTTGTCTTCGGCCACATACGCCATTCTTCCGACGTCGTCGAGCGCAAGTCATGTATCATGCATTGTCAAGGTGTTCACAGGTAAGACGGTAATATTCAATGAGAAGTGCCTGGCACTGATGTTGTGCAACTTGAACTGTTTTCTCTAAGCGCTCATTGGGCTGCCCAATGGGCAGGTACTCAGCTTGGCATGACCTAAATGCACTTTTCTGGATCGCTTAGATGCTCATCAGCCAATGAGAGGGCTTGCTATTTGCGAAAGGATTGTTCAACCGATAACGTTACTCGTCTGCTTTGCAGATGAGTCAAGTGCGACCGCACACTCAAGGGTCGAGGAGCTCGGAAGCAAGAGCCGTAAGAACTAGGCGAAGGTCGTATGTCGGAACGTCGCACGATGTACAGGAATTGGATTCCAAGTATACGACAGTCTCTGCGTTGGCGGTTTCGACTTCAAAGAGCGACCGCGGTGAACTACTGTATAACAAACCTTTCGACATGCCAGAGTGGAGATACATCATACAATTTTCAATAGTTTGTAGGTAACACAATCAATTCACGAGCAGAAGCATCCCAAGAGTATTGCATTCCATCTCTCGTGATTGTATCCCAAGAGAAGGTGTCCACATGCTCCGCCAACCACATTGCCTGTTCGTTGCTGATAGGGGGACCTCGACCGTGAACATGCAACTCCACCAACGCCGCGCATGGCTCGTCATCAGGGTCACCGGGGACGACCCCATCGATTACCGATTGGATCTCTCGTGACTTCACCAAAGCTGCCAAGCCTCCCGCGCTGACATTCTCGCAATCAACGATTCGCAGACGACGAAGGTCAGGTGGTGTCTCTTCCGTCGGGAACCGTCGCAGGAATGAACTAGAAACCCCAGGACAGTTGATTAAAGAAAGGTTTTCTCCGTTCCAGAAACAAACCAGTGCTTCCATCGCAGCGGCACTTGCGTTCATTCCCTCGAGTACGAGACTGGTGGAAGAAACTCTTGTCCAAGACAAAACGCATCCTCCGAAACCATCGAGGGGACAGTCTACAACGGTGACAGCTTCCTTCAAGCGAATTCCGAGGCCCTGCAACATAAAGCTTCCGAAAGCTCCTCCGTCACTGAGCTTGCGCAGGCAGACGATAGGAGTTTCGAGACGAAACCTGTGCGAGGGATGCACATCGTTGATGAAGGCAATGCCCTCGACCGTCAACCTCTCTAGCAACCCGCAAGTTTGGATCGTAGAGATAAACTTGTGCAAGGAAATCCCACTTCTATAAGACGCCGCAGAACCGTGGATGGTCAGGGAAGTGATATTGCAGAACCAGGTGTTGTGTTGTCCCCCGAACATCAGCGCATCGTTGAAGAAGTGTCCACCAAGCGTGACTTCCTCCAGGAAACTGGCTTCAAGTGACGAGTTATGGCCGTTGCAGTTTCCAGCAGGGTGTAGCTTGGGTAATCGAGGGAGATCTGCGCTGCCGGTATCGGAGCGACTGCTCATCAATGTGAGCACACCGAGGTGTGGTGCATCTCCTTGTTCTCTCCAGAGCGCAGAGAGTGAGGAACTGTGCCTCACGTTGAAAGTGAGAGACCAGATGTGATGGATGTGTGGTCGGAGAAAGTCAAGCACGACTTGGACGCGTGCATACTCGTCTCTATCTATTTCCCCCGAAACGCCAGGGTGCCTCGTGACGATGAGTTGCAAGGGAAGATTTCCCACCCATTGTAGCAGAGGCTGGATGGCGATCGGTGATGTTGCGTGAGAGTCCACGGTGATGACCTGGCGTGTCCAGTAGACCGCAACACTGCTCAAAATGTGTAACCATCTGACACAAACAGAGGCGAGCGAGTACGGAAAGAGAGAAGGGGCCAAGGGGTCATCTTCTAACCACACCACCGTGGGCTTCGGATAAAAGGTTCCAGCCTTGTGCCAGTCGATGCATGCTTCGAACACGAACTGGAAGATCAACATAAGGATTTCCGTTGGAAGGGCCCCGAGTCCCGCGGAAGGTGACTTGGGCTTCAAGGTGGTGCAGACCGCCAAGATCGTCACGGGGCTGGGTTCCGACGAGATGTACCCCGAGTTCACTGGGAAGATGAGGTCGGAGAAGGTAGCAATCGCGCTGGGAGCTTGTAACAATGCATGGGCTGCGACAACCTGTTAGAGCAAATTAGAGTTGAGCCACTTCATGCAAATGCAGATTGACTCACCGAGGATTCAGGAGTGTCTGCGATCGTCAAAGAGAGCATTATCCTCACTCGCGAAGCACTGCCAGATAGTTTGCTGGATTTAAATTAGCACATCATACGCCAGAAAAAAAGTCCGTGTTCAATTCGGGATGACAGTCCCGCTGGTGAGAGCCGTGTACCGATTGGGCGTACCAATGGTCACAAGATGGCGAATTAATACCGCGAGTAGTACTGGCATAACGACCGTCTTCTCACCTTGAAGTTTCAGGTCTGGATTGGGGAGACTAGTACTCACGAAAAACGTACAATCATACGACGAGCTCCATGGCCACCCGGGCCGGGTCTTGGAGGGTTTCACCCAAAGACCCTTGATGTGGCTGTGGTCTTTCCAACGATCCCTTGACCATTCCTGACTGGCTGTGGGATCGCAGACGCAACGCAGCGGGCTATCGTCAGTGCTTCCCCGTGGATGGCGAGGACAGGAGTCCACCAACAAATTTTGTTGCTGTTGGGCAAAAGGGGTTGATAGTCATACTGTTGGCAGTCTAGGGAGCGAGGGTGGTCAGTGTGCGAAGAGAGGCCGACCTGGGGTGACAGTCGAGCCATTTTCTCCGAGGATCGGGGCCATATACAGTACGCGGTGAACAGGTAAAGGGACTGATATTTCATATCACCTTGCTTGCAAGGTCATTTGCCAGGTCACTTCGTGATGAGACTTGCTACATGAACAAACTGGAGAGGAATGACATCCGGAAATAGTATCCGTTTCACGCCAAATTGAGTAGAGACAACCGCGTCAATTCGGGATGATCAGTCTGACTGGCGTAGCAGTGGTCACCATATCGAGAGTGACTACCGTAACTAGTAGTGGGTACTGCTGGCATAATGACTGTCTTCTGAGCTCAAAGTTTTAGGTTTGGTTTTTGGGGACTTGTCTCGGCGGTGAGGCCTTGAGGCCTGTGTACTGACTGGCGTAGTGATGGTCACCATATAATGAGTTACTACCGTGAGTAGTAGTACTGGCATAACGACTGTCAGCCTTCTGAGAAGTTTTAGGTCCGGTTTGGAGAGACTACTGTAGTCTCACCGGTTCGGAGGCCCGTGTACCGACGGGCGTAGTAATGGCCACATATGGTGCCTCCGAGTGAGGTAATATTACTGCGATTCTACTGGCGACTGTCTTCTGATCTCGAAGTTTCAGGTCTGGTTTGGGGAGATAGTATGTACTCGCGAAAAGCGTACAAACATACTACGACAAACTTTGGACGAACTCCATGGCCGCCGCGTCTTGGAGTGTTTCGCCCAAAGACCCTTCAAGCTTCAAGAGTGTGGCTGCAGTGGTCTTTCCAAGGATCCCTTGACCATTCCGAATAAATGGCTATGGGGTCGCAGACACGAGGCAGCGGGCGTTTATCGACGTGTGGTCATCAACTTCCCCCTTTGCCCTGGGCCAATGGCAACACAATTCGTTGGTGGTCGCTAGTATGGCTAATCCTAACGGTACCTCCATGCAAGGGCTCGTCGGTCCTGCAATACTGCAGGCATTGCAGCTTGCGCGTTATCAGGCGTTGAGAAGCATCAACAAAGCTGTCGTGGAAGTGGACGAAAACGATGTGATCAGTCAGAAACCAACACCCGAGGAGGAGCGAATCATGGTATCGAACGCCGGGGTCGTGTCTACGTTGGAGGATCTGTTCAGTTGGGTGTGAACAAGCTTCGTGTCTCCGATGTTTGTGGATGCGTTTGATTCACGTTTGGACAGACACAAGGACAAAACCCAGAGAACCAGTCAACTATCGTTTGTCGAATCGTGGAGATTCCATCGCGCGATGTACCGAGTTTGGACTGTGCCGACTCTGTATGGGTCTGAGACTCCTCCCCGCGGACAGCGTGCAATGGGCACGAGTCCCGAGACTCAGAAGGCTTTCCTTCAAAAATTTACATCTCAGGAGCTCATTCAAATGAACAAGGTCTCCAGGTTCCTGACAAGCATTGCTGGTTGGGTGATCCCTGCCGAGTGTAAACTAGTAGGGTCCCTAGATGTCTGTTAGTCTACGGAAAAACATCGACTCAGCCTTCCGTCGCGCTGACCAACCGTTGTCACTCTAACAGACGACTTCAATGGATTATACCTGTTTGCTGGTCCGCACGTCATCCTGCGCTGCTACTCGGAGCAGAGTTCCGACCCGTTGCCGTGGGGTTACCCTGATGATGACTACGAAGGTTTCCTTCTTCCCTCTGTCGAAGGCATCCTCTCGCAGCGTAATATCACCATACCGCTTGCATTCGTAGGGTCAATTCTGGATGAGATATGCGGGACAAGCGATACTTGTCAGCCTGACCAACTTTACTGTCGCCTGTGCTTATTATTTGCAGGTCATGCGTGTGGCCGGAATGGTCTAAGGTTTCTCCCGGCCAGCACACAATGCACTCCGGATTTGTACAACGATAAGAGTACGATATTTTTATCTTTCAGCCAGTCGTCGGCCCATGCATTGACACCTCTTAGATTGGGCACACCTGAAAGGGTACTTTCTCCGAGATCTTTCTGAAGTTATCATCCAATGGGATTGAGAAACCACTCTTCAAGACACTCCGCGAAGCTAACTTTGATACCTTGTTTCGCGAACTGTTCACGCACAAGGGTGATCAATTCAGAGATTGGACAGAACATGACTGGATCTGCCTAGATTGCATCCGAGAATTTTTCAGGATGACAGTGTTTCGGTGGTGGCGAGAGCGGAAAGTTCGAGGTAACACCATGTCTCTTGGTTTGATCTTGACGACGGATTAACGTTCGTGAACAAGCCGGCGAGTCGGTCCTGCAAGACTGCAGGCATGTTCATTATTACCGCTGTCGATGCGTCCCACGCTGACGAGTGGCCCCCAGACACGGTTACCTCTGTAAAGATCAACGCTTTGAGTCGGGGCTTGACCACGCGAGACGTTTCAATGTGGGTACTATCCCATTTTTGCACTCTTGCTGAAGCAACAGATGCGTGTGTAGCATCTCTGTGAGCCTGTCGATGAGATAGCTTCACTGGCGCATTATCATGGTCGTTGAGCGTCTGGAGCCTTTTGAATATTGTGTGGATGGGTGCTCGTAGACCGTTATATGGGATTTGTGATGTCGGTCATCGTGATGGAGTCATTGGGGTTTGGCATCATGATATTGTGGTTCCGCAAATTTCGTGACAGCGCCAATAGCCTCGTCAACTTTGTTTTGACACTGCCTGGGGAAGCTCATGAGGAAGGAGCCGGATTCAACATATTTATCCTGGTTACGGCGGACTTCTGAAGACAGTAGATCCCAAGTCCACTTGGGGGACCATGGATCAATGTCTTTGATCTGTCCAGTGGATTATCACCCGTAAAAACCTCAACGACCGCGGAAACCATCTTCAAAGACGCTCCAGGAATATGATACCTTGTTTCCTGAACTGTTCGTGCACGTGAAGGGCGATCAATTCAGAGATTGGACAGACGTGATGTAATGTCCTTTCCGAGTCCCGACTTGTCAGGTCTTCCTTACTTACCACTACAGTAGTCGTTCACTGGTACCATTCTCAACCACTGTGCGGCATAAGTATCTTGGCCATGGTACCTGGGTAAGTGCGGTTGTCCTTCAAAAATAGCTTAGATTCTAGAACAATCAAGTTAGATACACAGTTCACCGTCCATTTCAACCGAGGCAGGTGGCAGCTCCGATCTGCTCCACGCTGCGCCTTTAATTCTACTCTTTGAGTACGTCAATCGTGGTCGTTGGAGATTAGAAGTATCTACATACTAACCCCACCTCGACCCAAGAAACGAGGTGAGCCTCCTTTTGATGGCCGCGATTCCGTCATCCCCGTCCAGATCACTCGCCAAGTTCAAGTGACTTTGGCGGCCAACTTCTCCAGCCCCATCGAACTCGGTCGACTGCGCCGACCAAGCCAGGATATATAGACACATAATAATCAGAGCCCCGACGGCAACCTTTCGGTGACCATCTACTTTCACCTACCCATTGCAACACCCCATCAATGCCTATCCCCCACATTCCGCAAGATTTGCTGCCAGGGATTTCCGTCGTCGTCCAGACAAAGTATGGTTCCTTGAGAGGGGGTCGAACCACGAATAACGCGGCCGTCTTCCTGGGTAACGCTCTGATCTCTCTCGCCCTCATGAATGATCGCCCGATTGACTCTATTTACTTGATCTAGAGGTTCCATACGCCTTCCCTCCGGTGCGATTCCAGGATCCCCAGCCACTTCCGGAGGGTTATCGATATGAAGATAAGCATTATGTATTTGAAACGAAACGTGATCCACATATTTTTTGTCTACATTGGCACATCGCTGACAACGTCCATCTGGGCGTCAGATTGTTATCAACCCAACAACAATGGACAAGGGGCTGGTGTGTCTCAGGCTGTGCAAACCACCTCGCATTTCGGCGTTTGACGTG
>JBBPRX010000867.1:0-11080 GCA_038093195.1 Boletus fagicola | reverse complement strand
GCATCGGTTTCCTAGGGGAGGGAACATACCATCCGCCTGGACTATATTCTCGACTCTGGAAATGGGAAGCAATGTTGTTCCCGGGACGCGTTCCCCCATTCTTTTTCCCGCTTTCTTCTGAGTCGCAGACGCGCCAGCCCCTTGCTCCGACTCTGTGTCAGACTCCAGTTCGTCCACCTCCGCCTCGCCTTCGGAGTCTGTAGGGAGGTTATATATGCTAGAGCCCTGAGCCTGGCTGTCTGGATCGTCGTGTTGACCATAAGGGTACAAGGAAGTTGCATGCGTCAACACGGAATCACCAGCATAGAATGCTGCCATATTGATCTTTGCTAGACCGCGTATATGAAAACGTTGGCGACACGAAGCTCTGCGACACTGGGATGAATGTGAGGAAGGTTGGGTCTCGGGTGGGAGGAGGGAGAAAGTTAAACTTGCAGCGACGAGGGTTTGGTTGGATTGGGACCAGGGTAGCGCGGGCGTATGTGAACAAGCGGGCAATGCACCTCTGAACTCCAAGTGTACTTGCCATCCTGGGACATCCGCCCCTCATACCCACCACACTAATCAAATACTATACTAGGCTCATCCCCCACAAGTCGAGTGTCCAGGGGATTCAAATTACAGCCTTGGGAGACCGTACTTGTCCCTTCGCAAGCACTGGCACCATTCCTTCGCGGTGTGCTATACTCCCCGCGCCAAGTAACTGCAGTACTACTCGAATCTTCGAGGGCTGACCTACTGTTGCCCACGACTCTACTTTTGCTCTACCGGACCAGCCCGAGGTGTGTCTGCATCAGAGTGGAATGAATGTTCTGTCGACTAGTTACAGCGTACTCGCGGGGATGTAGATCGCCGACGAAACCCACGACGAGTTTGTTTGCGGCCATTCGACTTTTTCAGCGCGGCTTTCCACTGAACATGTAGAACCGATTCGTTGGCCATCCCAAGTGTGCCGAGCCGCCAACAAACCCAGGGACAGCCTACCCCAAAGGCAAAATGCATCGATTTCATGTCATACATAATTATCCGTTCGAACATGCAATCACCATGGGCAATTAATCACCTTACTCTGGCTTTCCATGCGATGACGGCTCGCGAGCTATGTGGGTGTGGGCCTGGGGAACCAATGTCTAGCTGAAAGGATCCAAGACGCCGCTGCGAAGAAAAAGATGGTCATGATGATTACCATGGCGTAGTCTCTCACCACTCGAGCATCGCTAATGGAAATGCGGTAAAAGTGAACTCATTCGTCGTCTGCGGACCCACAGTCCTGAGTCTGGTATAAGGGAATACCTTGAAGGCGACCACGCGTGCGACTGCTATTGCTCCAATAGGTCTAGACCAGCGTCCAGAGTGGAAGGGTTCAGGTTTAAGCTTATCTTTACCAGAAGCGACGCGGAAGTAGATTGGGGCAAAATAGGACCTGATTGAAATCAATGTATTGCCCGACATCGTTGGTGTTGCTGAACGCGAAATATGATCTCGCCGCGGTCGTGTTCGAACTCCGCTCATGCTTTTGACTTGATTGCTACTTGCACATTTGCCATGAATGCCTTTCGACACTTCAGCACTTCAGCGCGGGTATGTGGGTTCATATCCAACATTGGGAAGCAACCCATCACAATACCACCCAACGTTACCCTCACACCATCCTCAGCATCCCTCGCCGTCAAGGGACCCCTTGGCGGGACAACCGTCCCTCTCGAACCATACATGCAACTCTCCTTCCCCCAACCGGACGTATTGTCTCTTACCGTCGACGATGGCACCATCAAGAATCAGCGTGCCATGTGGGGCACGACGCGATCACTGATCAATAACGCTATCACTGGGATGACCAACGGTTTCTCTAAACCGCTGTACCTGGTCGGTGTCGGATACAGGGCTGCATTGGAGGACGACCCACGAGGGACCGTCGCAGGTGGAAGCGGCAAGAGACTTAACCTCAAACTTGGACACTCCCACAACATCTTCGTACCCATCCCTGCTCACATCACCGCCGAGGTCCCTTCAGCCACCAAGATTGTGCTTAGCAGTACGAACAACGTCGCTTTGGGCCACTTTGCTGCCAAAATCCGAAGATTGCGTCCCCCCGAACCATACAAGGGCAAAGTAGGTTTAACCCTGTAACTTTCCATTCCCCGCTTACATGGCTAAAAGGGTGTTTTCATCGGCGATGAGACGATACGTCTAAGGGCGATTAAAAAGAAGTAGATTATCTACGCACCTTCCCTGAATATATTTCTCCTTAGCTTCCTCGTTGCACTGGCAAAATAAAAATTCTTTTGTGTCGACATTTGGTGACAGAATACATCGTCGACAAATCTCCACATGTTCTCCTCGCGTTTTGTTGTGCGTTTCACATTCAAAACCAGCTACAGAAGAGTCCAGGTAGGTGGGCATGTGAGTCGAGTCAGCAGTGACTAGTGACCAGGAACAACTGATATATCGACTTGCTTGCAAGGTCTCTCACGCGGTCTAAATAGTAAAGCCCCTGCACGCCGCGACAAAATGTGCCGCTCCGACATGCATGATATGATACACGTCACTGTGTATCGAGTTACAAGCTGCGTTTCATCTCATGTCCCCACCACATGTCGTCGCTGCATCTAGTTCTCGAAGGCGATTATGCTCTTGTAAAAGATGCTCGTTATGAGCACTCTCGAACTGTTTCGAAATAAAGTCGTGAAAAACGCGAACGTTTCTCTTTCTCGGCTGCGTGACAATATGACGAGAAGCAATATCCGCGATCACCGCTAGAACTGACCCACCTCATCCAATGCAGACTTCCCCCCAAAGATATCTAAGATCGCTCGTCCACTGGCAGTTAGCCACCAATATGTCATATTCTGTTACCCTCCTTCCCACGTTTCATCTCAGTTCTAATATTAATGTCACATCATGACATTCCTCACTAGCTCGGCTTCTGTAAAAACTATTGTCTCCCCTCCCAGACACACGATCTACATACGCGAGTAGATAATTTAACTTATACGCGAATTACCACTTTCAACTGCCAGCAATCAGTCGGCGCTTCCGAGACCAAAATTGGGACTGCAATACTTATTGCCTCCTACTTACCACGTCGGTCCTCGGATTCAGATTTTGTTCGCCTCACATGGGTTGATGAGATTTATGATGATAGGAGATCACTATTTCAATATTGTAACTCGTGCCCACATTAGCCCCACTCAAAGATACCGTTTTATCCCCACACTATCTAGCTATATATACACGAATTGGTTATATTTTCAGGCTTCCTGATGTACATATGCATATGGCCGTCTGCCACTGTCTGGTGCCGCTGGTGCGTAATATTCATTTGTTTCAGCTGTTATATGACTTATGTCACTCCTCACGGGAAGTAGCGCGCCTCCAATGGTGGAGATTACGTGCCAGATCTTGCCACGTACGCACTGAAACCGAAACAACATGTTCAGGTGCTGTGGGATCCTTCTCTGACCTCTCACAGTCATGGAGGTTTTGTACAGATACTGCAGATGCTGGAACCACAGCTCTGTTGCAACTCTGCATGACCCCCGACTCGCTACAACTCAACTGCCAGAGTGAATGAAGCAAAGCCTCGTTGTGTTTGCTGGATTGTCTGGCCTGCTGAGTAGTCACTGAAGTGTTTTTCAAATCGACGAAATTTACAACGCTGTGTGGGCACAGCATGTTCATTGTAAATGCGTCCGGGCCTCAGTATATCAGTGTTTGGCCAGTATCTTTTTCGAGGTAAGTAGTCTATCTTGCTTTTGCCACCATGTCGCTTGCATGACAAGGTTTTTAGATTTTAATTCTGGGGTTGGCAAGTACCCATAATTGATGACGGAAAAAGATGTCCTTTATGGTTGGTCCGGAGCCCGTTTGGTATGCACCCAGTACCCGCGCCACGCAGATCCGAAGACAAAAACATGTCAAGCAAGGTGCTCGCCACCGCCAGGCGGCCTTTCTGAATCCAACTTGTTGCTGAATATATACTGAACATCCTACATGCAAGCGAAGTAGGTCCCGGGTATGAATTCTCCAGTAGTAGAATGCGGAAGCATCCGAGCTTCTGGAACGTGTCGGAAATGGATGGTGAGTCCGAGACTAGAAGTATGATCCATGAACCGCCGAGGTACTCAGGCTCGCTAGAGAGCGCTGGCAAACGTAACGTACCCTGTTTCAGAAAATCATACGACCTAAAATACGAGATACCGAGCCAAGTCAAGGCCTGAATTCCCCACCCCATTCGCGCTTCGACCTACTGCCAATATGCTCCAGTCACCCTCTGGCGATCTGAAGGATGGCATCGACTTAGACGGGATCAACATTAAGGAGGCTGCCATCGAGGTTCCCGGTCTCAGCACCAAAGAGCAAGCTAGGATACTAAGGAAGATAGATTGGCATATCCTGCCCATTGTCTCGTTGCTATACCTCCTCTCTTTCTTGTGAGTTACGGTCAAATTCCCTTCCGACTGTTTTTGATTGACCAATAGGTTTTACCTTCAGAGACCGCACTAATATCGGCGAGTCCTATTCTACATCTTGAATGTGTCCACATTGCTTACGACAGTTCTCAGGCAACGCCAAGGTTGCAGGCATGGAGACTGACCTGAACCTTGTTGGACTTAGATATAACACTGCCGCTGCGGTTTTCTTCGTACGGATTTACATTTTATTCGCATGTTTAACGTATGTCCGAGTAAGACTAATACTTGCTTAGGTTCCGTATAGTCTTGCACAAGTCCCATCGTGAGTCAATGCAACATACATCCGATATGTAAATCAAATATTATTTACAGAAATATTATGCTAAAGTTCGTTCGACCATCTCGATGGCGTAAAGTAACCACCTTTCAACGCAGTTTCGGATGCTGATCCAGAATGCCTGATATAGTACCTGGAATCATGGTTGTTTGGGGTCTTATCACGACTTTGATGTGTCTCGTGAAGACATATAACGGACTCCTTGTGTAAGGGTCTGAAAAATAGTGGACCACAACCGCTGACGCTAAATTGGTCGTGTACAGCGCTAGATTTTTCCTCGGCGTGGCAGAAGCTGGGTTGTTCCCGGGCGTGACATACTACCTCACTTTGTGGTATCCTCGTGCTGAGCGGGCAAAGCGTGTCGCGGCATTCCTATCCGCTGCAATTTTGGCAGGTGCTTTTAGTGGCTTACTGGCGTGAGATCGCTTTCTTGATTCAATACGGCATGCCACTCACGCATCGAAAGTTATTTCATTGAGAAAATGGAAGGGTAGGCAGCACATTTGAGAAATGTTTTATTTCATCGCCCAAGCTTGCTTTCTCCTGGCAGGATCGGCGGCCTCCATGGATGGCAGTGGATTGTGAGTCACTTCGAAGTAATTCTCCGATGCAACACTCATCCGAAGTTGCTAGTTTTGCCTGGAGGGTATTGGTAAGTCATCAGTCATCACTGGATAGTGATGGTCTGACTTACATTTCTACAGCCACGGTGCTCGTAGCACTCGCAGCCCCCTTCCTTATGTATGATGTTCGTGCATTCATACATCCAGTACTGCATCACAACTCAATTCCGTTCAGTCCCTAGAAGCGGCATTATTTTTGACAGAGACTGAAAGACGTTATCTCATTGAATTGATGAAGGCTGACTCGTTAGGTCTTGCTACGCATTATAACCGGCGGTTCGTTCTGCAGGCCTTCGCGGATTATAAAATCTACCTTCAATTTCTTATATATATTGGGTACGTGGATAAGAAGGCTTTGTACACCCCGGCGGTCTTTCTGAGATTTCCGTGGGCTAGCTTGACTATCGCCGCTTATGGAATTGCACTGTTCACACCAACCATCATTAATGACCTTGGTTTCTCCGCTGCAAATGCCCAGCTCCTCTCTGTCCCTCCTTTCGTTGCAGGTTGTGCATGGACCATGCTTGTCGGGATTTATTCTGACAGGCACCAACTTCGCGGACCGTACGTGATTGCTGGGCCAGTCATCGCCTTGGTGGGATACATTCTCCTATATACGCAAACAAGTCCTGGTCCTTCGTATCTCGGCACCGTGCTTGCTGCAATGGGTATTTATTCAGCCATACCCATTGAACTCGTATGGATCGGCTCAAATGCCGGAGGGGACATCAAACGTGCTGCTGCTATTGCGATGATGAATGGATTTGGAAATTTAGGGGGGTAAGTGATGTTCTTTTCCCGCATAATTCATGATCTGGTGGAACCATAGTAGAATATGTGCTGCCTTTATTTTTTTTGATCCGCCACGGTTCCATATCGGCCTTGGAACAATAATGGGTTTGCTGTGTCTCACGTGCGTCTCCTCTTGATGCTCCCTGATTGTCGTGTTCGCTGACGGCACGTTAGGATATTGTTGTCGTTGGTTGCGATGTGGGATTTCAACAGACTCAACAAGCAGAAGGAGATCATGTGCCGTGAACGTGGAATTACTGATGAACGCAGAGATGAATTCAAGGATAGTGGAGATGACGGTCCCTTGTTCAGATATGTCCTCTAGTTGATAACTGGTACACGATCCTTTATGCGCATTTGCCGTCTTGATTGTGATCATCACTTTTCCCTTACTTTTTGTTGAAAAATAATTTATTCCCTTGTTCCCTTGCTAGGCGTTACATGGGTACTAGACTACTAGTGATACGGTGTCGTATGTGCAGTCAACGGTGTATATGTACCTGTGTCCGTCGGATCTGTGTGGGCAAATAGTGAACTAGTGACCCCCTATCTGGGGCAGACTCAGATGCTCCGTGGCTGTACTACCAAAATCTATGTGTGCACGTGATCGTTCAGCTCGACGCTTTCGACTCGCTTCGCCCGCTCGGACAAAACCTCACCTGTAGCAATGTCATCTGAACTATGTCCACCGTACGCTCCTTTCTTCGGGTTCGCTGGAGTAGCTTCCGCAGTCAGTTGTCACAAAAAAACAGTTCTTGTATCATTCCACTTACTGTCTTGTATTGACGTTGCAGATGATATTCAGCAGTACGTTCAGGTCATGCACCTCTTCGAACTGTGTTGATTCGCCCACGTAGCTGTCGGTGCTGCCTTTGGGACCGCTAAATCTGGTATCGGTATTGCTGGTCTGGGTACATTCAAACCAGAGTTGATCATGAAGGCAAGCCCCGAACAGTCATGCCTGCGGACCCTCCTGAGAATAATTCTGTTACGCTAGTCTCTGGTACCAGTCGTCATGTCTGGTATCATAGCAGTCTATGGATTGGTGGTATCTGTGCTTATCGCGGGCTCACGTTCGTCCTCGTCAAGTCTTCCGTTGTGAATGATATGCTCATTCTGGGTTCTCCGCAGTACACCCCGCAAAAGATTATCCTCTCGCTGCTGGATTCATTCACCTTGGGGCAGGCATCTCGTGTGGTTTTACTGGTATTGCTGCAGGCTATGCAATCGGTCTTGTTGGCGACTCCGTGCGTGGCGCTGACTCGTTCTCATCCGAGTTGCTGATTTCAGAACAGTGCGTTCGTGCATACGTCCACGAACAACGAATATTCGTATCCATGGTCCTCATTCTGATCTTCGCAGAGGTACTCGGGCTGTATGGGTGAGTGGCCTGTTGACTTATGCAGACCTTTGACCGAAGCCATGCCTTGCCAGGCTAATTGTGGCACTCCTTATGAACACCCGAGTTTCGGCTCTTAGTGGTTGCGAGTGAACTTACACATCCTGATATCATACATACACCATGTGAAGGATGATACATGATTCTGAATCAATCTCGTTCACTGGAACTATCCGAGGCACGGGATGAGGAAGTTGAGTGGCTCCCGCTGTCATTTCTCCGAGGAATACGTCGCCTTCCGTTACGTTCTCGGGAACGTGAAGACTCTGAACCCGAGTTTGAACCTGAGTCGGAGTCCGACGCACTCGAATCTGACGCAGATGAGGCGGACTCTGACTCTGAACCAGATGATGATGATTCAGAGTCAGACGAATGACTTGATCTACAAGAACATGTGGATAAAAGATGACGAATTGAGAGAGCCTGGTGCTTACCTTCGTGCCTTTTTCCTTGTGTGGCTGTCCGAACCAGTTGCTTTCTGTTTCTCCCTCTCCTTTTCCTTGGCTTCTAAAATCAAGTTTGCTGTACCGCTTCTGGATGACACTGAGAGACGATCCTCAATAGTAGAAACACTTGGACACACTTCTTTTTGAATTCCTCTGGGACCTCTACTGAGGGCTTGCCATCAGCCTTGAGCTTGGCCAGTATCCTTGGATTCTCGAGCATTTCCGTTCGAGAAGGACGCGACACATAAGGGCGTTCTGATTTACACTCATAAATGAAGTGGCCTGCGACGACAAAATTGAAGTTCTCAGTTTCACATTTGAATCCACAGGAGGTGGTACAACTTCACCAGTTTTCAGACATTTCTGGCAGACGGTTGTGTATGTCGCGCGAGGGTTGTTGTAGGACTTGCGGTGGGGTGCAAACTTGGACATTATGGTGCTCGACAACTTGAAGGAGCAGCCGAGCGGAGTTTAGAAGTCACATTCCTTCGCCCCTATAATAATAGCACATACCATTCTTGTGGTCCAGAATGATCGTCCCAGCGGATCCATATAGAAGAGCGATGGCTCGAGGCGTCGAGTGTATCCCTGCGACTAATCTCGATGGGGGGTAGAGCCTTTCTGCAGGACTTACCTCCGGACTCGTTACCCAGGCTTCCTACATCGCTCTACACGACCCTCAAAGCCCGCCTTACAGCGCTGCTCTTGACTTGCTTCGCGATCGTCGAGGTCCCTCCGGAAAAACCAGAAAAGAGAGATCATGGAGATATCGATTTCGTTGTAGCTTGTCCCCTGACTCGCGAGGCGATCACTCCAGAACAGGTGGGCCGCGTCCTTGGCGCGGTAAAGAGTATCCCGCTCGACGGAAATAGGACATCCAACTATGCCATCGACATCGATCGACAGGATTGGTTGATGCATTCTGCACAACCTATGCCTTCGGATCACATATATTGTCAAGTTGATGTCAAAGTGTGTGATGACGAGGAAGAAGCGGAAAGGATGATGGTCTTTCATGGTTATGGTGATCTTGGTATCATAATCGGTGCCATTGCAAAAAGTCATGGTTTGTCAGTCAACCATCATGGGTTAAAGGTGATTGTTGCACTCGCACATTACGCTCAAGAGTTCTCAGTCGAATGATCAGGTTGCGAGCCCGCATCCAGATCCTCCGGTGCATCTCACAGGTTCCCTTCGACTGGTTTTTGACTTCATGGGACTATCTATGGATAGATGGATGAAGGGCTTTGAGACGGTCGAGGAGACGTTCAAGTTTGCCGTGACTTCGCGATTTTTTGACCCTCGTCGGCTACGCGTCCCTTCAATGCGCCCGTTTAACAAGTCTGTCCAAGGTCGCTGCATGTACATCGACTTCATCGTGTGGGCTCAGGACAAAACACCAACTACGTCTACGCCAGAACCACACCAAGACGCAGTCGAGGAGGCGCTTGTGGTATTTGGCAAAAAGTCGGCATGGGATGCGATGGCCCAAGAAAGATACACAAGGACATGGCTGAGGAGTAATTTCAATGGAAAGCTCGTCGCAGAATGGTCTGGTCTCGGCTGGAGAGGCGTAAAAGCAGTCATGGACGACGTTAGGTCTTCAGTCGGTGGGGAACGTGCACTCGTTGGGATGGAGCTGGAGCAAGTTAAAACCCTAGTATTGATATCCCAGAACTCGTTGAAACTTAACATGTAGCAGCAACGTACATTGTACCCGACAACGGGTGAAACAAAGCAACAGTCCACCCCAACTCCACTTGAAAAAAGAGTCACCAAAAAAAGCTACATCCCCATGCCTACCAGATGTGCGGGATGATCCTAGCCGGAACTCTCTGCATATATTCCGTGTAGTCATTTCTGATGAGGTCGTCTTCCTGGGCCGCCTTCTCCTACAGATCTCATTAGTTCTTTCGGCCAAATCCATCCAAATCGTAATTCACACCTCGATGGGCATCTTGATGGCGAATACACCGGCAAGAACACCAAGGGATGCAAGAGGGACATAGGACCAATACATAACCGAGTAGAACACTTGTTGGAGAAGCATTACACTTGCAACAATTAACGTGGGTCAGGCCTTACCGGGTCTTCAACGTTCAACGCCGATCACTCACCTATACACGGGGTGGCGGACAACAGCATAAGGGCCGGTCTGCGTCATCCCGGGTTTCTCGCGGCGCTAAAAATCAGAAGAAGACCTGAGTCGACGTCGTTCAGAACAAGTAGTAGACCTTACCCCTATCATTCGCCAACGTTCGTCAGATTGACTGAGTATACGATCAAGAGCAAATTTCAGAGAAAAGCCAGCAGCGCAAGCCACGAGTCTGAGTGAAGTCTTCCATTCCGGTTGAATAATGTCCTCCGGCAAGGCGAACTTTAACATCCAGGCTGGCTGCTGGAAATTGTTGAACACCACGGCGGTACAGTAGACCGCAGGTGGGAGCAGCGCGGACAGCGCTTGAACCGGAAACATGAGCTTGTCCAAGAGTGAACCGGGCGCAGATTCTGGGATAGGGAGGCCAGATTCCCCTTCCGTGGTGACCTTTGGCACTCTTGACTTCCACAGAAGATATCTGAAGAAATCCGCAGTGGTAAGGACCGCTAACCCTTCGACCCCTTGAGGCGAGGAGGTTAAATAATGAAGCCCAGCGATATACATGGTGGTCTGTCGCAAGTACCAGGTAGTACTCGATTGTTGGAACCCCTTTTTCAGTTCTTGGCCAAAGCGCTGCATGATGAGTAATGACTATTGTCCAATCACACCTCGTGAACAGTGACATAGGGAACGAAGCGGACCGCGCCAACGACCGAATTTGAGACTAGGGAAATGGTAAGATTGAATTGTAGTTCACGTTTTGCATTTGGTGACGTGGAACAGTGCTCTCCTCCCTCTCTCCCGAAATCAATAGGATGTGCGCCCCCGTGTGACAGGCATATGTTACGATTGTCCGTCAAGCGACATCAACCACAGTGGACATGAGGAAGAAAGCAAGGCTGAGACCGCGCTGGTGTTCGCGCCACGACCAGGTAGGTTATCCTGCTGACGAGTAATATTCAGATAGTGC
>JBBPRX010000866.1:0-11087 GCA_038093195.1 Boletus fagicola | reverse complement strand
TCAGCGATAGAAGCATGGTTGCGGAAACGGGAAGCCCAGACAACGTCTTTGATACACGTTGGTTTCGAGTTGGGGTTCACTGCAGGGTCTGATGCTAGATCATATGGACCAAACCGGTCAATGAGATTTTGAAGATATTCCTTGGGAGGTGAATGAGGGATTTCGCCTTCATGCAAGGGCACACCACAGCCGATGCGATACACTCTTTCAGAAATAGAGACCTTGCCCTCGGCTACGAGAGATTCGTTGTAGGAAGATGGGAGGGGGAAGCAAAGGAAGAAGCCGTTCGGGGACAATGTGATGCCCATCGTGAGGTCATCAGCGTTAGTGGTGTCGAGAGTGACATCGGCAAGAACCATCTGAGCGAGGTTGTTCTCTGCTTCTCCGTTGGCGAACGTTGGGTCAGAAAAACCTATGCCAGCCATAGTGCGGACCTACACATCGTGAGACTCAATATCCAAGTGCAAGGAATATTAAAGGCCTTACCGCAGAACGCGCGCCATCTGCGCCGATTACATACTTTGCCATGATTACTTTGCCATCCTCAAACGTGACGTCACTAAACTGTGGATTATCCGCATTGCGCCTTAGTCCAACCACTTTCAGAGGCCGGTGGACGGTGACACCAAAGCTAGCCAGCTTCTTCTCGAGTGTACGTTCAGTAATGCTCTGAGGGACGACGAGAACGTATGGGTGCTGAGTGTATGATTTGAGACTCTCGATATGAGGACTAATAAGCTTTGCAGAACGAGTTCCGACGTTGAACTCGGTAGCTTTTATGCCCTGCGATACGATGTCGTCCCCACAATCTATCGTGTCCAATTCCTAGATGACTCAGATACAGAGCAGACGAATAACCGAGACAACTTGCCTCCAGAGTGGCAGCATGAACCACGATGGCTCGGGAATAACTTTCCCCCTGGGATATGGCATCCACGATGATGAAATCATGAAAGCCATGGTGAAGGAGAGAGAGAGCGGTGGCAAGTCCTGCTGGACCAGCACCTACGATAAGGACGGTGGTTTTATCAGGTAGAGACATGTAGACAATGTATACGGAGGATTAAGGGGACATAATGAAGATCCTTGCGGCCTTATATGCATTCTGAGAGACCTAGTCATTGACGTTGGAAACCATGAAAGGTGGCCCAGCTCTAACCCGTTGGAGTCCCGATATGATACGCGTCGGTCAAAGAGCGGCCCCATTGACCGCACAGTGTGCATGACAAATGATGATGACTGCCAGGAGGTGTTCTGTCCGACCCTGACCGTGTTTCCATAGGACGGATGCCTTCCCGTCGGACTGATCGGTAGGACACGGGCCGACATGTCATGCGACTCGGAGAGATCCGGGGCGCTAATTAGTAATAACGCACTGGCATGAGTCAGATTCTGACTGCTGTACCTACTCCAACTGGAATTGAATGATCAAGTGGCGAAAGGCGAGTCCAATTATCGATGGTGGTAGCACTGCACAGATATGACATCGCCATACTAGTAGCAAACACTTCGTCTGTTATGTTACTAGACCTGCAAAGGGTCGTGGGGGGGGGGGGTTGAGAGCGGTTTGGCCAATGTCCTCGAAGTGTAATGTTGGTACGACATAACTAGATTTGGAATTACCTTTTCCCAGGATGTATACAGGCGTTGTGCGGGGGGATCAGGAAGAATGCGTCGTTGGGATGCCTTTCCATTATCCGGGACATCTTCTGAGAGAATATTGACGTCGTCTTCAAGCGTGACGGGGTGTGAACTTGAGTCTTCCTTGTCACTAGGAACATAGTCCGGGTCCATTGAATCGAAATATGGGATGTCATCATCAATATCGATGTCGTCATGCAGTATGCTATCGGGCGGGATTTCCTCCTGGGCCTCCGACGGATCGGACAGCTTGGATTCGAGTTCATCGAGTCTGGCGAGTAAGCGTTGACGCTTGATGTCGACTATTGATACGGGAACAAATACTTGCGTCTTGCCCTTGTCCCTGGGACGCTTCGGGCTTTCGAAGTGCTGCCCGAGTCCATTTGTTGCCGTTTGAGCGCCTCGAGCACCTGGTTTGGAACGCATGGCGTAATGGGGATTGTACCACGGGGAAGGTGTGGTAGTAGTAGAATGTGCAGGGAGGATGCACCATAAAATTAAAGGACTAATACCATGTAAAACATTCGGTTTGATGTGGACGACGTATCAGAAAGAGAATGCTCAGGCGACTACGGGGGATGTTCGAACAAGCTACGAGTGAGGTCCTGCAGGACGCGAGGTGAGGCTCCAACAAGAGGCCTGAAGCGATGTACTATTTTTAGACCTCTCGGTTGTCGGGTCTCAGAGACACATTGCTACCTACATCGAAAATTAATCTTTATGACCCTTTATTGCCACCGAAAAGTGGTGACTGAGGTGCTCCTGCCCAACTCATTCAGTTCCCGTGCCATCTTACTCTGAAGGAACGGGATACTTCCGAGGACCCACAACGCCCAAGCCCGAACCGTTGTAGAGTCAATAGGGCACCACAAAGACATTCTCTCTCGATACTTCATGCCCATGATCGACAAAAGGCCTTTCGTGAGCTTGATCACCTCAAGCGCACGTCCATGTCGCACCGCAGCAAATTCACGAAGAATCGCATCGGCTTCGGAGAGTGGCTTAGCCTCGATAGCGTGAATGTGCTTCGTGAGCACTTCCCCGAGAAAGATGGCGTCCCGCAGACCAAGGTTCATTCCCTGCCCACCAGCAGGGGAATGAATGTGAGCAGCATCACCAATGAGGAGGAGGATGCCGCCTTCCTCAGGCTCTCCGTGGCCACGACGGGCGAACGTGGTATCAGCGATTGCAGCGTGGTTACGGAAACGGGAGGACCAGATCACATAGCAAGCCTCATGCCTTCCATCACTGTGTTGTATTTGTGCATACGTGTCTTCCCTGCATATGATGATACCAGATCTTGCCTCATGGACGGATCTGGTCACCAGACTAGATTATAGGGCCCTAGGAGCCAGGTTGGACTCGACTATCGTTTTTGCTGGTAAATTATACCACCATTAAGTAATTTCTTGGTTCCGCCTGTCACTACTCGGATACTATGGGTTCTTCCAGTAGCTAACTTGGACTGTTTACCCTACGTTTCATCGTATACTATACCAGCCTTCAAGGTAAATCGTGAGATACCGTGACGCAGCTCTTTACATAATTTAGCTATGATGCCCATTGCCCAGTAATATCTGATGATCCTTGTACATTCCATTACTATCTGAGTGGACGGTATGGACTCGCCGAAAGTTCGAACCACCCATATGTGTGGCACCGTTAGTGCCGGTGATGGGCCTATGCTGATGATCCGGACCTTGAGCTTTTGAACTCGGAGGTAGTCGATTGAGAGCGATGCTTCGGGACGTCCGATTGAGACGTGGCACACATGGTCGTGCTGACCAGACAGCCATTCCACCGGCTTTGGGAATATGATTGATTGTCTGTGGAAACTACATAACAACCGAAATGAATGGTAGTCCGTTTCTTGCGTGTACTAGCTAGTATGTGTACGCGGCTGTGCCCATGGTTCAAAGCACCCACTTGGTACTGGCCATCACGCCGTGGGTCATTTCGCCGTACCAGAAGGAGGTAGCATTGAATGCAATCCAAGCGCAATGGCCTGTCATTGTTCCGCAATAGGTTGGCGAAAAGAGAATACATTGCTGTGGCAAGTGCTATGTATTGAGTCCGAACGGGAGACCGGCGGGAGGCACTGTGAAGCCATATCGGATGAGTCGTTGATGTGCTTCTCTTTGTCCCTGGGTTACCGAACTCATTTCCGTTAGAGGCGGATTACCTCAGCACGAGTTATAATTGGACTATGTATGGTGTTCCCGCCGTGTTGCTCAGTTTATCCTCGAATAGGACCACGAGCAGATGATCGTCCTGGGAATCCGTCAATCCGATGCTCGCACTACCATTTACATACAATTCTGACGACTTTTCCCTGTGATTGACGATGGCGAGATAGGAACATTCAAGCACTGATCCTCAAGTTCTCCCTCATGGCAAGGACGAGTTCGACTTCCTAAACAGGGTACGGCCACAGAGAGCCGTGACACGTCGTGACGGTGTAAGTATACCCGACGGGTTCAAACGTTTAAGGGCCATGCTGACGTGGGCGACCTGCTACACTTTCACATCGCTTCTCCACTCTTTCAATCTGAACAACTGCGGTGTCTATGGGACAGCCTCGTGAAGAACCGGGCACGGAAGGCCTATGTGCTAATTTGCGAAGACGGCATTCAACTTATCATAATCACTTATGACTCTACCACAAACCATTTGGACGAAAGCTAGAAAAAAAAGAAAATTATGGGTGGTTCCTGAAATAAAAAAACGGCCTTGTCGCACTTTTAGCAGCACTAATGCCGGACACTGAAGGCATATAAAGGGGTTGGGAGGTGCAACAACATTCACAGCACGTTTCACCCTTCTTTCAACTAACACGCTATCCTCCACTATGTCACTCGATGTATTGTTATCCACCACTGGGACGGCGTCGGAGGTCCTGGACACATTGTTGACCCACCTTCGTCCCTATCAGCGGTACGCGTTCGATGCCTCCGTCGCTTGCGCAGCGATCTGGACCCTCCTTCGCTGGCTCCGCACATCCCGTCACCAACTCCGCACCACACAGCTCCGAGGACCTCCTAGCGAGAGCGTCCTATATGGTGTCGACAAGCGCGTCCTCGACATAGAGGACTCAGGGGCTGTATACGAAGCGTGGGCCCAAGAATATGGTCTTGTATACGCGATTCCGTCGACCTTGGGGAATAGGAAGGTCGTCTTGTGTGATCCCAAGGCGATCGCACATTTTTATGCCAAGGACACATGGACATATACTCAGACCCCGTTAGCCAAGAAAGCACTCTCGAACGCTGTATGTGGTTGATGATGACTCCGCAGTATTGTAGTGTGACTGATGCTTGGACCAAGGTTGGGAAAGGTCTATTATGGTCCGATGGAGAGAATCATAAGAGGTATGTCCATGGTTTGACTCATTCCCGGGAGGAGCACTGATCGATTTCGCCAGACAACGCAAGTCTCTGACGCCTGCTTTCAGCATCGCTGCCATTCGACAGTTGACATCAATTTTCTACGACTCAGCATACAAGGTCAGATTGCCGTACCGTGGGTAGTGATCCCTGTCTTACGTGAATGTGAATTTGCTTTACAGACGAAAGGAGCTTGGGATGTTCTCATCGAGTCGAGCAGTGGGGATAGTGTTCTCATTGATGTCCAAATCTGGTGGGTTTCGTGAAACGGCCTTTCGTATCTCCACGATCAATATCTGATTTACTCATGCTGAAGGATGAATCACATATCGTATGGTTTACTCCCTGCTGCTTCCGATACGTGCATAATTGCTGTTGCAGACTCGATACAATCGGCCTTGCAGGTTTTTCTCACAATTTTGGCGCACTCGAAGGCAAGCACGCAACCGTCACTGAAGTCTTTGACACATTCGCTTCGTCCCCCCGCTCCTCAGCCATCAATAGTGGCCTTTTTCTCTTGGCGCAGGCCTTCCCGTTCCTCATGGACTTACCTACGTCACGCTCGATACTTACTCGGAAGCTCAACATTGCAATGGAAGAGATATCGAATGTATTGCTCTCCCGAACACGGAAAGAGTTGGAGATGGGTGTAGTCGGAGGAAAGGAAGAGAGGTCTATTATCGGGTTGCTCAGTGCGTGGTCTATTCCAAATGATCCTTTGCATGCACCACTGACCTGCTCGACTGGCAAAATAGTCAAGGGCGCGAATGATGATTCGGAACTCCACTTGACGAAAGATGAAGTCATGGCACAGGTAAATGAATCTCGTTGCATGCGTCTTCGAGGTCCGTCTTCAACGTTCGTTTTATAGATGAAAGTGTTGCTCATCGCAGGGTATGAAACGACTTCTGGTATATATCTTCGTCCTATAATCTTGAACGCATCCTGACTCATACGTGTTTCCACTCTAGTCAGCTTGAGTGTATGTCCCATCCATATATTCTCCGTACATGGACTGACCGCTATTCATAGTGGGCGCTGCTCGAGCTCTCGCGGAACCCGGACGTGCAGACAAAGCTGCGAAACGAGCTTGCAGAGCATGGTGCGGACCCAACGTACGATCAACTTGCAAACGATCTTCCTTATCTCGACGCTGTCGTCCACGAGATCCTCCGCGTCCACCCGCCTATCGGCGACCTTACACGTATCGTACGTTCGCACTGACCTCACTCCATCCTTCCCTCCTTGTCTATCGTGTGTCCGCACTATGGCTGATTGACGATGGTATACCACCTGCACAGGCCGCGGAAGATGATGTCATCCCACTCTCCCAACCCGTCCGCACAAAATCCGGTGAATTGGTCGACAGCGTGACGATCGCCAAAGACACCCTCGTCACTGTTTCGATGCAATCCATCAACCGCTCCACCGTACTTTGGGGTGAAGACGCCAAAACCTTCCGGCCGAGTCGGTGGTTCGAGGACGGGCACAGTCAGGATGGGATACCTGCCAAGGCCAAGGAAATCCAGGGTCATCGGCACTTGCTCACCTTTGTCGACGGGCCGAGGACGTGTTTGGGGAAGAATTTTGCCCTGACGGAGTTCAAGGTGTGTGTGTGTGCAGTGTGGTTGGTCCTATTGATTCTTACGGCGTGTTTTTTTGGGTAGGCGGTGTTGACGGTGCTTGTGAAGAATTTTGTGTTTGAGCTGCGAGATGGTAAGGACACCAAGGTTGAAATCGGGAGAGGAGTGCTTCCACGGCCAAAGATTGCGGGTGAAGTGGGATGCAAACTACCTCTACGTGTGCGGCCGTACGTTGCGTGAGGTTGGAGCGACGTGGGCGACAGGTGCTCGCACGTTGTTTTTTTCTTGTTACCAGGACACATGCACTACGCTGGCTACTTTAGCTACTGTAATTTTTCTTTCTTTTCTCTTTTTTTCACTCAGCTCAGGAGATGTTGTTGCCTGAGTTTATCCAACTCGAAGCATAGTTACTAGCAGTACTTACCCATGGCGTTCATGAGAGAGCCGGCTCTACTGTAGTCCGTTTATCGTCTGTATGCGTACGCGGCTGCACCCCATGATGCATGATGGTTCAAAGCATCCACTTAGTCTGGCCCTCACGGGGTCGTTTCCCCATACCAGAGGGGTGGCATTGAACGTCTATCAAATTTCAATGGTTTGCCTCATAGTCTCGGGCTGGTGGTCACCAGACTAGGCATTGAATGCGATCCAAGCACAGTGGTCCGTCATTGGTTGGCCCAATAAGTTGACGAAAACAGAATATAAGGCTGCAGGCTGTGGCCCCAAGTGCTGCGTTTTGAGTCCGACGGAGACGGGCCGGGATGCATTGATCAGCACTCAGTCATATCGGATGTGTGGTTGGTATCGCAGCCGCCGCCCGCCAAAGGCTGTGAAGTTGCTCAGTCTTTGTCAGTTGCGTGACGCTAGTGATGGACAGGTTCGGTTCGGTCCGGTTCAATCAAGATTTTCCTGAACGCCGGACTTTCTGCGATGTTCAGTTCAGCATTCTCCCTGAATGCTGAACCTAACGCACAATGAACGTGACCACACGTTCGGTTCATGCTCAAACACGTTCAAATGCGTTCACCAGCATGCACTAGACAGTTGCAAACAGCAGTATAGTAGGAGTGTTGTAACTACTCTGAGATACTGTCAGAATCATCCTCCTTGGCTGCGAATCCCTCAAATAGTGCTGCCTTGGACACATGTACAGCTGCGTCAGATTCTGCAGTTATGTGTCCATTACAGTAACCACCCTTCAATCCGAGTGAAAACTTGCTATGACAAGTTCGGTTTATTTGTGTCTGTGTATGCCCGGGCATAAGTGCAATGAAATCTCTATGTCCGGATGTGTCCATTTCTGCAACAATATGATTTGGAAATGATATGTACTGATTCATGATCAATGTTGCAGTGTTATGATCACAATTTAACCCCTATCTTTTTCATCTCATCTTATCTAAGTCACGTGACTTCTATTTCAGATTTCACTTCCATATCACGTGACATTACGTAATAGGTCTAGAACCTAAACACGTGTTACCTCATGTTTTTAATCTCCATGATCTAGAATGTTCTAGTGTCACTTATTTAATTACCATACCTTCTAGAACATTCCCTTATCATACACGGTCATGACATCATAGATACGCATGAACCAGTATCATAATATGTACAAACAACTATAACAGTATATATAGTCAAATGTCAACACCCCAGAACTTCAGTCAAGTTCTTGTTGGGTTTCCCTCAACTAAATCTTCTCTCTAAAGCAAGTCTCTCATGTGAGGTGGCCCAAGTCATTATTTGATTTGAGGTCATCAACATTAGAACTTGACTGTTCACTTCCGTCACTTCACACTTCATCTACACCACTGTTTGCATACGCGGCCCCTAGTGCTAAAGGGAACCTGCCGGACTCGAGGCATAACGAGCATTTTCTACCCTTCACCTTCATCGTCCACTTGGACACCAAATTTCATTTTACATAGTCCATCCCTATACGGGAAAGAAGGAGCTTAGCTATCTAGGGCAGCTCAGCAGTGATCTCGTGTGATCTTAATTGGTTTAAAAACTGCTGCACAAAACCCTTTACTTTCTTCTGCAATTTATCGCGAGTCCTTGTGAGGCTCATTTATTTTTTACGTTTACTACATTTTGTCTTGTGGTGCAAGAGCATTCTATGCCCACACAAGCGAAATTACGCTACTATTTTCTAAGGAGAAGTCAGGAAGGCTACATATTGGCCTGATTCTCATCATCGGCTGGAGTGAGTTTGTCCTCGCCTTTGAATTTTTCTTTGGATGTTTTCTATTTACTTCCCTCAAGACAGGATTTTCCTAGATCACAAAGATCTTTCCTTCAAAGTCAAAAAGGAAAATACACCTTTCGAACTACCACAGTTTGATTACAATCCAAATGATGCATACGACATCAAAGTCAAACCTGAGGAGTTAATGGAACACTTCCTCGAATTCCTACAAGCTGGCTTCACTAACGGAGAAGAGCCCATACACTCTATGAAGTGGAAGCAATCTACAAGCTTCCAAAACAAGTACTTATTGACCCTTACATGTGGGAAGAAATAGCCCAACCTGTGGGATCAAGAGGAAATGAATCAGACTTCTCAATTTTGAGCCCACAAGGAAGTTCGCACGCATCGCCGCACTTTCCCACATTATCCCTACCACCCCTACCACCAATGGATCCAAGAGATCAGATGATCACTGATATGCAGGTGCAAATCACCGCAATGGTGCAACAACTCGCGGCATTCACCGCAACAAATACACCAAGGGCTAACATAAAAGTTAGCAAAAAAGTAGAAATGGTCCTGGACCCTGGTTGGTTCAATGGATCTTACAAGTTTTACGAAATATGGTGGATATGTATGGCTACCTACTTAGGAGCAAATCAAGAATTGTTTGATGATGACGAGAAAAGAACGATCACGGTCTTATCAAGGATCAGATCCAAGGATGGAAAAGGTCATAATGAGGCTAGCAAATGGGCCTGAAATCAACTAAAGAGATACCTAGAAGGGTCTCAATACGAATGGCCTACAAGGTCACAATTACAAAAAATTATGGATGAAAGGTTCAAGCCGGGCAACACCAAGGACACGGCTATGGACAATCTGTCCAAACTTTACCAAGGTCCTAAAGAAAGGACAGAGGTGTACCTTACACAGTAGTATGCCAAATACATAAATGCAGAGCCAGGAGACCATATGGGGGTCTTCTTTTTGGAGAAAAGCGTCCGGAGAGACGTTATTCAACAAATATATCTAGAAGGAAAGAGGCAAGCCAAGGTGGAGGACTATATGTCTGAAATCAAAAGGGTTGGCAACCTCAAGGAGGCTTTTGCCTCCAGAATGTCACAAACCCACATGTGAACTCAAGGGTCCAATGCACAAGGAAGCTCTTTGGGAGCAAAAACGTTCAGCAGCAGAGGAGAGCCAATGGACATTGACGCCGTACGTACCAGCAAAGGGCAGTGCTTCAACTGCCAAGGCCCACATCTAGTTTGGGATTGTTACATTTAAAAATATCACAGAAAAACTGCGAGCATTGCCTAAAACCAATGTTGTTAATAATCCAATTGCAGTATGTCATTATTCTCAATCTTTTCGGATCATCATCAAAACCAAACAATCTAATTGTTCACAGTTGTTGTTGATGACAGCATGACTGTGTCTGAAGATGATGATGAGTACATATATTGAGCATTTGTGACAGCTTCAAGCAGTCAGTACATCCTTTGAATTTTATTTTGATCACTCTGACATTTTCTTGTAGCATGGACGTGGCAGCATCTCTAAGAGGGCCAGATACTAAGTACTATACTCTAGATACTGTATATTTCTGCTTGTCTCCGATGTGTTATGTGTGATTTGGATTGTTTGTGTTTACCTGTCTGGATAAGCAAATCCAAATATGCTCCTTTCGTTACCCCAACCACATGCTGTCTTCTTAGTGAGTGCAAATTGCAGCCCGTGTTGCATGCAATGTGTGCCTTCAATGTGGAGCTGCAATTTGCAGCTACTATTCTTCTCACTCTCACCACATCCATGCCAGAAACTCACACAGGCCTGCTCTGGGCATGCTTATATCAAAAGTTTAGTTTTGGCCAGCCACACAAAGTCTCAAAAGCAATGTGGTATCGCCATCTTGCACTCGCCAGTAGTGTGGAAGAAAAGGAGTACATCCATGCCTCACAGGATCCCTCAGGATCTTGACACCAAGCTACCCAAGCATTGCATTCCCATCAACCAGACATACAGCCAAGTAGTAGTGGAAATGCTCGTATTCGAACTCATTCACCTGATGACTCTATCGAAGTACAAGGGTACTCCAGGCAGAGGTGACAGCAAGGAAGGAACGATGTAGGAGATGCTTACACCATATGATAGTTGAGAGTGGTGGAACGAGCAAGAGATGCTTGACTGAGCAAGTAAGGTGTTCTGAGTAGATCCAAGGAGTGACTGAGGATGGTGGCCTCAAGAGAGCACTGAAAGAACTATGAGGGGATCTGGTGAAGA
>JBBPRX010000865.1:0-11089 GCA_038093195.1 Boletus fagicola | reverse complement strand
CAATAGCCCTTCAGGGTACAAGGGCATTACCTAGTTAGTGTTAGACACAGCTTGGTCTGTGCACATTCCTGTATCGTATATAAAGGGTCATTCCTGCACCCCAATACGATAGGCTCTCCACCAGATCCCCTCATGGTTCTTTCAGTGCTCTCTTGAGGCCACCATCCTTAGTCACTCCTCGGATCTACTCAGAACACCTTACTTGCTCAGTCAAGCATCTCTTGCTCATTCCACCACTCTCGACTATTACACGGTGTAAGCATCTCCTACATCGTTCGTTCCTTGCTGTCACCTCTGCCTGGAGTACCCTTGTACTTCGATCCTAAAGTCTTGGCACTTCCTTCAAATCCCATGCGGGGAGTGTAGTTACGTGTGACGGTGAAGGGAATTGTGCCAGTGGCAGTTGTAAGAGAGTTGTTATGATGAAACTGAGCCATTTTAATCCAGTTTGCCCAATCTCCTTGACGTTTAGCTACGTAAGCTTGGAGATACTGTTCCAATTCCCGATTTATTCTCTCGGTTTGGCCATCAGTTTGAGGGTGGTAGGCGGTGGATATTTTTTGTGAGATCCCGAGAAGCTGGCAAAGCTGTGTGGTGAAGTCCGATACAAACTGGGGTCCTCTATCTGATACTATTGTAGAGGGTAGTCCATGAATACACCAAACATTGTCTCTGAATATGATGGCTAAGTCCTTTGAAGAAACAGTGTCGTAACAAGGAATAAAGATAACTTCTTTTGAAAAGCGATCTACCACTACGCAAATAGCCGTAAATGAAAGTGATGGTGGTAAACCGGTGATGAAGTCTACGGAGAGATCTTCCCACGGATGTTTTGGTGCGGGTAGGGGTATAAGTTTTCCTGCCGGTGCTGTTGACTTTCCCTTCGTGAGGGCGCACGCTTGGCAGCTGTCTACATATATTTTAACGTCTTTGGTGACTCCAGGCCACGAAAAATATCTAGTGAGAAGGTGTATTGTACGTCCTTGTCCTGAATGTCCGCCAATTGGGGAGTCATGGCAAATATTTAGTAGTTGTGTATGTAAAGAAGGGGGAACGAAGATTTTGTTTTTTTTATTTTTGAAAATGTTGTTTTCATAATTGACAGAAAAGTCTTGAATAGCATCAACGCCCAAGGTGATTGATTCGGTTTGTAAAGTATCAAAGAAAGAAGATTCAATTGAAACATTGTTCAAAAATAGAGAAGGGGGTAGAACCGTGATATTCATATTATGATCCTGTACAGCATTGCCATGATCTGGACGCCTAGATAAGGCATCGGCTCTGCCATTTGACGAACCTGGTTTGTAAACAAATAAATCATTGAACTCTTGTAATAACGCGTGCCATCATGCCTGCCTTCCTGATAGAGTTTGAGGTTTTTTCCAATACTTGAGATTTTTGTAATCTGTCCAGATCTCGAATCCTTCTCTACCAATAAGGTAATGTTGCCATTCTTCTAAGGCACGGATAACTGCCAAGAGTTCTTTGTCATAGATAGGGTAATTGTGCTCAGCGCTGTCGAAGGAGTGGGAAATGAATGCGCAAGGTCGCCAGTGTCCATCTTCGCATTTCACTGAAAGAACCGCCCCTGTAGCTATATCCGAGGTGTCCGTTTCTACTCTCATCTCTTTGTTTTGGTCTGGGTATGCCAAAAGAGGGGTTTCAAGGAATTTGTTCTTCAGGATTTCAAAGGCTTCCTTTTGCCAGGGATCCCATGTGAATGGTGTGTCCTTTTTGGTCAGATCGTTGAGTGGTTGTGTGATCTCGGCAAAGCCTTCAATGAAGCATCAATAATAGTTACAAAGTCCAAGGAAGCCCTGCAGTTGTTTGAGGTGAGTGGGAGTTGGCCAATCTAATACTCCCGCTGTTACAATTGGGTACACTTTTTCCTCAAGCGGCTCCCCTTCGCCTCCCTTTCCTGAATCCCGATCCCCAACGGAGAACCATCACCTCTTGACGCTACTCTGGAAGACCCCTCATAGATTCCCCTGTGGTTCCCTCCTAGACGACTACCACCAGTAGTCTTCCCTCGAACCCTCCCTGGGACCCTCTCCACGATTCCCTGGACTCCCCCCCGATGACTACCTCCAATAGTCATTCATTCGGACTCCTTCCTCAAATCCTTGACCTCACCCGAGTGCTGTCCCCCCACAGCCTCCCTTGACACTGTACCCACAGCCTCATTGATCCTAATCCTTCCGAGTCATTGCCTAGATGATCCTATCCCTCCTGAAGGCTATTCCCACCGCCTTCTTGATCCTGGTTCACCCGAGAGCTGGTCCTTCACAGCCTCTCTTCCAGTTTCTCCCTTACTCCTCACAAGACCCTTGACGTGTAGCCTCGTGCTCCTTCATGACGCGTCTTCCCCGACGTCCCCCACGTGACTTCTCGTGACGTGACGCGTCACCACCGCCTCGTCCCTCGACACAACACCTCGTGATCTCTCACTACGCAACACGTCTTCTTGACACGTACCACGTGACTCTTCGCGACGCGATGCGTCTTTCCTTCTTGGGCATTCTCCCCTGCCCTAAAGACTCTTACCTTATCTGGGCAACCTGCCCTAAACCACTCTCATTTAGTATATAAGTTAGAACTCAGCTGTAACGCTTCTCTAACTTGAATCTACTCATTCCTGTGTACTCTTGACTGCACAAGCCCTCGTGCTAGTCTAAGACTCTACTAAGGATAGTAAGTCAGCCTTCAGCCTCTGAGGCTCAAGCTCCCTGCGATCTCCTCTCGCTTGCTCTCTCCAGCGCTCGTCGCTCTCATCGCCTTTGCCACACCCCCTTCTCTCTGGGCCAGCACCAGACATCATCGTTGACCCTCAACTAGGATTAACCTTGTCCCTAGTCCAAGACTATCTCACCCGGCTCGACACTTTGTCCCAGGGTTAGGCCTAGGACCATCTCTGGGCAGGCTCTCCCTTCTAAAGTGTCTCTCCGGCAGCCCCCTGAGGGCAGACCACCACCTTCAAGCTTTCCACTTGTTGAGTTCTCCATAGAGTCAGCGCCTCTTACCTTGCCTACTGTCTGGTCAACCGTCAACCACCCTCACCTTTGCTGACACCCCTTGGGCCCATCGAACCCAAGGAAGGACTTCCTGGTCACCCCTCAGCAGTTGTAGTCCAACCTGGACTACTCCCACTGTCCACCCCTGAGGACATTCTGTCTTCCCTCTGCCTTCACAGATACCGACTAGCCTTACGAGTCAGGCTACCACCTGGTTTGTGACCCACGGTCGAGTCTATGCACTCGAGTCACTTGTCAAGGTTCTACCACCAGTAGCAACCTTAACACCAGGTGTGCTCAGTGGAGTTGCAACGGTTGCAACATTGGTAGGGACAACGGTATTGGGGGTGTCCAGGAGCGGGTTGGTGGCAGAAGGGGCAGTGGTAATGGCTGCAGTCAGCGCGGATATGCCTGGGTTGCCAACATTCAAAGCATCGAATGGGGACCATGGATATACAGGGGGATCAGGAAAGGGAGCCAGGCATGCGAAGTGGGGAGTCCACAGAGGATTGGGGACTACTATCCATGACTGTAGTTGAGTCTGAGGGAGGGGATCCAGTGGGGGTCTGGTCGATGAGGGGCCCATCTGGAATGACGGGCAGAGGAGTGGGGACAGGCTCTGTAGCTGAGCCCAATGGGGTGGCCAGATGGCGAATGGGTTCGGACGGGAGTCCGGCAGTGAAGAGGACCCTACAGGGACGGTATCTGATGGAGTGACAGGGAGGTATGGGTCTGGGGAGTGCGGGGATGATAGGGGAAGTGGGTATGGGGGAGCAAGGTCTGGTAGGTGGGGAATGGGAGAGGGTCCCAATGTCAACTCGGCTTCCAATGATAGGATGAGATCCTCAATGGCCATTGCCTCATCCGAGACAGGGGGAGTCTCCCAGGGAGGAGTCAGACAGTTGATAGTCTGGGACAATGTCAGAGTTGTCAAAGTAGGCTGCTCAGGAACTCTCGGGGAGAACATAGAGGACGGGGTGTAGGAAAGAGGTGACGATGGATATGGGAAGGATGGAGATGCAAAGGTCGAGTCCCTTATCGTGGAGAAGGTCAAGGGTTGTGTTTCTGATCTCAAGGATTGCTTGTTCGACAGCCATGATGGCTGACAACTCTGGTGAAGAGTGGAAGGGGTGGACGAAAGAGATAGAGGAACTTGTCGGGCATCTGGTGGCCCAGGGGAGAAGGGAGCAAAGGGTGGTGTATTGGCGATACAGTCTAGTAAGCCAGATTAGGGAATTGTTGGAGGAGAAGAGGGGGAGGCATTCGAGCATGGTCATCGCTTCTCTGTTCTCCAGGAGTGTGACATAGATGAGGCAGTGATCAGCAGGGGTGAGGCGAGAGATGTGGGTGGAAAGTGGGATGGAGGGAATGAAGGGAAAGGGCATTGATCCAGGGAGATGATGGTGGTTGGAGGGAAAGAGGCGTTCAGAGTCTGACCCTCTTTTATACTCCTTCAGGATCTCCTTGGCATTGCCCAAATTGGTTTCGGGTTCCCACGTTCGTTCAGCTGTGGAGTAGCCTTTCCAGTGAACCAGGTACTGGTTTTGTCCTGATCTCTTCCGATGGCTGATGATCATTTCCAATTTGTATTCCTCGGCTGTTCCAATTAGTTTCAGTGGAAATCGGAGGAAATTGGGGCTGTGTTCCGATGTCTCCCAATAAGACGAAAGAAGTGAGGTGTAGAACACATTGTGGATCTTCCACTGTTTAGGAAGATCCAATCGGAAGGCGACTGAGGAGATTACTTGGGAGATAGTAAACAGGCCGGTGCGTCTGGGCGCTAGCTTTTGAGTTGGAACCTGAAGTTTCAAGTTCCACAAGTCTAGCCAGACTTTGTCGCCAACCTTCCATGGTTTGAAGGAGGAATAGATCCTCTCCTTTATTTGTTGTTGGGCGAGGGTGTAAGCGGCTTCAGCTTCTTTACAGGCATTCTCAAGATGGGAGAGCCATTGCTCGAGTGCGGGGAGGAAGGTGCGACCTAGGGGGGAATAGGAACATGGTTCATATCCCAGAATCAGGGAGAAAGGGGATTTCTTGGTGACGGAGTGTATGGCAGCATTGTAGGAGAACTGTGCCATCGAGAGGTATTCCAACCATTTGTGCAGTTGCCCATCACAAAATATGCGGAGGTATATAGGTTTCCAGTTCTTGGTTATATCGTTTAGTTTCTCCATCCATTTGTGGGTGGTAGGCTGTGGATAGCGCTATGTCATAGTGGAGGAGGTGTGCCAATTCCTGAGTGAAGGCTGAGGCAAATTGTGGTCCTCGATCAGAGTTCAACTTGTTGTGTAAGCCATAGTGCTTGAACACGTGTTCAAAAAAGAGATTGGCAATGCCCGCAGCATTGATCACTTTTGAGCAAGGGGCGAGAATTACCCCCTTACTAAGGCCATGGTCGACCATGACCATGATAGAATCAAAGTCTCCCACATGGGGGAGGTCAGTAATGAGATCCACAGAGAGGTGTTGGAAGGAACGGGTGGTGGCAACCGTGAGAGGCACGAGTTGGGGGATGGTAGGATGGGTTTGAACCTTGTAGGCATGACAAACACCACATCTGGAGATATAACGTCTGATGTAGGCAGAAAGGCCCGAATAATCCTTTGAGAGGAGGGCAATGGTGTGAATGTGGCCACTGTGTCCCCCCTCTGGGGAGGAGTGCGCTGCTGTGACGAGGTTGTGATGGACATCCACAGGGACATACATGTGATGCTTGAAATACAGTTGCCTGTCCATATAGGTCCAATCATCCGGCGAGGATCTGTGAAACAATTTCTCCTCCTTTTCCATGGTGTGGAGGGCGTCAAGGACTAGTTGGTCCATGGTGGAGGAGTTGTGGATCTTCTCCACGAGAGCGAGGTCAATCCATTTGATCTGTAAATCAAAGGCAGATTCGGGAAGGAGCCAAACATCGGCATTGTCCGATGAGGTATCAATCTTGTCCCATTGGGATAAGGCATCGGCAGGTGCCATCTGGGTACCAGGGAGGGCAGTATAGGCCACGTCAAAGTCCATGAGGAAGAGGAGCCAGTGGGCTTGGTGGCGGGAGAGCTTTCTGGGCTCTTTAAAGTACGTGAGGTTCTTGTGGTCCATTAGGACCATGACAGGGAATGGTATGGAATCCCAGACAATCATGCTCATATTCAAGCTCATGAGATCAAATAATTCCAACTTAGCAGTTCGGCAGGATGTTTAGGTAACCAAGGAATATTTTTATCTCGTGGACCCCTCGTCACCACTTTGGCTGAACATCATGAGTACAATCAGCTGTTTGTCACAAGGGTATATGTATATCAAGAAAAACGGACATCTGAGTATTCACATAGTAGATACATACAATGCTAATCGGCGAAGTCATTGGTGTCCGAGTCTGACATGTCATCTGAGTCGTCAGAGAATCCATTGATGACAAGAGCAGGTATGTCCACCGCACTCTCATCAAACCCAGCAGGGAGTGGGTCAACCTCATTCTCAAGGTTATCTAATGCATGATGGTGTTCAGGTACTGATGAAAGTGAGTGAATTCCTGAAACAACCAGTGAAGTACACTCACGAAGACCTGTCCCATTTCCAATGCCACCCATATATTCGTCCTCATTTGTGGGGAGATCTTTAAGCCCACTTACTAATGGCAACTCCTCATTTTCGATGTCTGGCTTGTTTGGATCAATGGTTGAAAGTACTCCCTGGATGACTGCATGGTCATGGTCTTGCAGGGCATAAAGAAGGGCAAGGTAAACAGTCCAAACCAATGACCGATCAACATTTGGGTGGCCCAGCTCGTTGTAGCAGTTCTCAATGAGGGTACCAAGGGAGGGGGGAACGAGGTTGAAAACTGGATGGTCGGCATTGATGTACATGCTGTGAATGTGATCGATGCTGGTTTGATTGACCGTCACCTGTGATACCATAGTCAGTTTCAACGTAACACAAGTGTACCCTAGGTCAGGAATGTACCTTGAAATTCAGTGCGCCATAGTCCTCCGGGGACTCATGAATAAGTTGTGGGGTGCCATGAGGAAGAATCTTTGTAACAAGTTAGTAGTTGCGCCCGCATTAGTAGATATGAGCTAACCTTGTTCCTATCACAGCGTTTCCAAGTGAGGTTGATGCGTTTCTGGTAATTGTTTAGCTCCATCTGGAGCCAAGGGATGAACACCCAATGAAAAACCATTCTAGATCAATGTGCATCAGTCTGTACCTCACAAAGCATTCAAAGAGAGGACTTACAGCTGCAAAGTGTTGTCGGGGTCATACCACCCCAACTGGATACCAGTTTCAAGTACTGCCTCAAATCCGGGAGTGAAACGGCAACGGAGCTGTGACCAAGCGATCTCTGGCATAATGTTCTTCTTCAGTCACATCCACCAGTGTTGGACATAGCCTCAAAGTGCTGGGTCATACATTTGTTAGAGCATGGTTTGTGCATTTGCAATGCCGAAGTTTTGTGTGCCTGGATCGCTCTGTGTCACCATTGGAATGTCTGAGAAATGAGTGAGGACATAAATATGGTGCAAGAGATGGAGGAACATTTACAACCAAGAGATTCAGCTGTCTTCAGATAGAATAAAAGAATAAGCTGTGGGTTATGGTTAGAATGCCATACTTTCATCCAGAGAATCCTCCCAGAGAACGGCTCGATCCCAGTATGCAGGGCAAGGCCAAACCAAAGCCACTTGTCATGCTGGTCTATGGCCCAGATGTCATTGACACCTGCAGCCCAAAACCTGTATATAAACCCACCCGAGTGACATCCATCAACTGATACAACCGATAGGTTTCATCACTCATTTGCCTTCATGGAGCTCGTTGTCCCCTTCACTGAAATAGTGCAAGAAGACCGCCTCTGTGGTGGCTGTTCTAAGGTCGTAATCCCTCAGAGTTCACCTTATTTCCCCGTTTCATCGTCCAAGCCTGGTCAGCCAGATTGTGACGTGTGTTACAACTGTTTTCAGTGGTACCTTCGCCAGAAGGATACCAAAGTACATGAACGACGTAAATGTAAGCCTCTCATTTCCGATTTTTTTTTGACTACTAGTCTGCTACACCTATACACAGCAACAGATAAAGCGACGGATACACCGGGGGAACAAGTGGCAATCCCTCATATTGACGAGATCCACCATGCAGTAAGCGCTTCTCATTCGAAATGTAAGTCTTTCTTTTAGTCCTTTGTAATAAACTTGGGCTAATTACATTCATAGCGACAGTTAACCCCCTGGGAGTGCTTGCAATCCCTCGGCAATACTCTACAGCCTCCTCTGGTATGGATAAGCACCTACCGCCAGCGCCACCACCCCGCATACCCACCAACTCAGTATCTCTACCTGGTTTGAGTCGTTCCCTCATGCCCCCTCCAGCCGGTTATCCACCTTCCCTACCTCCATGGCAATACCGCACTGGGCCTGACATACATGCACCTGCAGCATGGCCAGCTGACTTTCGTGTCCCCACTAACCCTGTATCTCTGCCTGGTTCAAGTTGTTCCATCATACCCCCCCCTGCCGGTTATAGCAAACATCACGCTTCTTATTCCAACTCGCTCAATTACTGGTCACACCTCGCTTGTACCCCTGGGACTTCTCTCGCCGAGACAATCATCTTGAACATTTTGGCACTACATGAGGGTGGTCAGAGACATGGTCACTTGCACGGAACTCCATTTGGGGTAAGTGGTTTACATTTAGCTAGGATTTTACTCGTTAATAATCTTATATATGTTGAAGAATATTGTAGAGGGAAAAAAGGGTATCGACACACAAATCACTGCCCCTGGTCTTGTGGCCATGGCACGTCAAATGCTTGACCCACACATAATCGCTTTCTGCCCAGAATTCCCTTGGCGGCCAGATGAATTCATCGTGCGTGACAACTCATGGGTGGACCTCGCCAACCATTCAGAGGTTCATAAAGGCTACTTCTACAATGAGTGTATTCAGCCGAGCAACTGCAAGAACAGCAAAGGGATGGTGTTCAAATCCCGTTCCTTTACTCTTTATGTTATTGTCCCCCAGAGCCAGTGGGTCAAGTATCAGCAATTTGTAGCGAAACAGGATGGAGTCACAGCTGAGGTCGTGGACAAGTCCAAGCCGCACCCCGGTCCATCTGGTCAGCACTCCAGGCCCTCATCCTCACTCAGTCCATCTGGTCAGCGCTCTGGGCTCTCATCTTCATTCTTGCCATCACCCGATGACTCATCAAGCAACTCATCACCCATGCTCTCTTCCACCTTAGCGCTTGAGCGACTCGCTGGCAGCAGAGTTGCCACCTCTCATAAGCACTCCCAAAAACTCTCCACCCGCAGAGACCTAGTATCCAGCAAAAGACTTTTCTTGGACGAGGAGGATGGCAATTGGGAGGTACTTCCCGAGCCCGTCAACAAGGTAGGATGTTTCGTGTATGGATGTCAATGTAGCTGACTGCCAGGACCGGTCATCCCAGGTTCCATATTCTGCCATGTCATCCGGCTTGGCAATCAAGCACACCCATAAACACATGGAAAGTCAGTCAAGCATCATGACTAAGTCCCTGCCTGCAAAGAAAGCGCTCACTAAGGAGCATCTCAATCCCAAGAGCCTCTGTGAGGCCCCACTCACCAAGGAGCATCTCAATCCTGACAGCCTCCGCAAGGCCCTGAAAGTTGGGGGTACTGCCGACTTGGACATTTCTAAAGGTATGAAGTGTGTATTGAATTTCTAATGTCATGACTGACCGCATCGCTAGTTCTGAAGAGCAGTGTTTATAGCATTGATTGCTACCCCATTCCTACTGTTCCCATCTCCCTAATTTTGAAGAATGCCACCCACCGCGCTTTCAATGTTAACCCCAAGACGGCTACCATGCACCCCGGCCAGCTCCGATTAAGCTCAGAGGATTCATTCATTGGTGCTGGAGGGTTCAAAACAGTGTATATAGCAACACTCCTCCTTTCAAAACTGATGCAGACCGGTATCGGATCCCAGCCATGTGAAAATATCATCGTCAAGCATCCCTATATCCGTCAGGGTAAAATTTGTGGGCCCCCTTGGAGGCGCCTGGCGGTCAAGGAGGAGTCGAAAAAGTTGTTTCGTGAAGCTAACGTCCTCTACTGGGCAAAATCACTCTTCCAGGTTGTCGAAGACTTTGTTGCCAATGTGCTGGCAAATGCAGTTGTGGCCCCACCATCCAACATCCCTTCTGTGTGGTTCATGAATGCTGGTCTTGCATTTCGGTACTCTACCAGACCTACTAGGGGGTCTAGAGTGCTGTCTGTTGACTGCACTTATTTATGTGAAGAGGAAATCAAGGACACCAAAAATCTATTCAAGAAGTTCATTCACAACAGCAACTGCGTGCCTCTTGTGCTGCCCGGCGAGTTTGGTTACGACGTGGCAGAATTTCTCGCTTTCAGCCAACATGTCCAATATGTCGAAACTGGTGGTCTCGCCTACATTTCTGATTATCAAGGTATTTTTTTTTCATACGGTGTTATACTAGTATGAATACTCATCCTATTCCAACTTGAAGGTACTACCTTGCTTCTAATGGACCCTCAAATTCTTACACATCCGTAAGTACCACTTCACACCCACAGGGAGTTCAGGAACTAACCACTGTCATTTAGCTTGGTCGGAGATGGACTCTTTTGTGAAGGAAATTTGGAGAGGGCGGTGGAGCTGTGCAGGGAGGAGCATGTTTGTAATCACTTTTGCCTGTGGCCAGGATTCAATATGCCACCTCTCAAGCAGGGGAAAGGCAAAGGAAAGGCTACAGATTCTTTGGTGGTGGACTCAGACTAAGTACATTTTACCAACTCACATGACATCTCGTACTTGGACACCAATGACTTCACCAATTAATCTTGTATGTATCATTGTAGTGGACACGGACTGATGCTCGGACCATGTCTTCATTTCATAACAATGCTCAGACATCTGTTTTTCTTGGTATACATATACAGTGGCTCAAAAAAGTGTCCCAATATTGGGCTATTTTGGAAGAATTTGATAGTTTCAAGAGAACCAAAAGTCAATAACCCTAACCCTTGCTGGGTCATTGATAGCCCTAACTCCCACCTTGACAATGAGCTCTTGGTCATG
>JBBPRX010000864.1:0-11095 GCA_038093195.1 Boletus fagicola | reverse complement strand
GTCTGCCAGGCCGTCCCCGGACTCTCGCCTTCCCATCCTCTCGTATTCGTTTCGCTTGCCCTCCCCCCTCCCCCCTTCCTCCTCCCCCCTCACCTCCCCTCCCCCCGCCAACGATGAGGCCTCCTCCACTTCGCGCCCGTGCCTTCTTGTCTCTTCTCTTCTCGTCTCTCCTTCTTCATGTCTGCGCTCAGTCCACGTCCGCCTCGGTAAACTCAACCACCACCAATTCATCTACCCCGACCCCGACCCCGACCCCCTCCTCAAACCTCACCACTTTTCTTGAAACGAGTTCCTACACCGCAACATCCGTCAGTCAGTCTGGTAGCCAAGATATCCCGTTCACTACCGTAGTTCCCACTGTCTTTAATGTCACCAGCACACTTCCAACACCCACTGCTTCATCGTCGGCCTCTCCATCTCCAACGCCCATTGTGCTGGCCACGGAAATCACCCCCGCTTTTGGCGTTCTAGGAGCTATCCTCATTTTGACAGGGCTGCCAAGTGCATTCTGGGGTCATAAGAATAGATGGTGGGCACTTTCCTCTACACTACACATCCCATCGCTGAATCTCGGTCTTTCAGGACTTCGTTCTTCCTCATTGGATTTTATACCTTGTCGCTCGTTTGCTTCGTCCTCGTTGTCAAATTCGGCATTCTCCCGGCAGTAAATCCCCCGAGTACAACACTCCAGGGCATGTTCGTGCTCGCTTCTTCCGTAGCCGGTATAATGGGAGGTGCCTTCACCATCTTTTTCTGGAAGGCCACCAAATACTTCATCGGGGCTTGGGGAGGCTTCGCCTTTGGTTTGTGGATACAATGTTTCAGGAATGGTGGCCTTATTCCATCCGTTGGATTACGCTGGATATTATATATCGGTATGACCTTGACGCATTCTGCATTCCAGGCCTAACCCCTTCTCCAGCGTGTGGTGTCGTTGCCTTCGTGCTTTGTACGATACCAAAGCTCCATTGGCACATGTTGCTTCTAGCAACTGCTTTCGTTGGATCATCGGCGTTTATGCTAGGCGTCGATTGCTACACTACTGCAGGACTCAAGGAAGTATGTAACGCTTGCTAGTGCGATTTTGCTTGGGTGCTTACATACTCCACCAGTTTTACGTGTGGAACTTGGGATTCAGTGATCTGTTCCCCAAGTATACCAGCAATAATATTGCATTTCCTGTCTCGCAGACTATGGAGATCGAACTTGGCTTGATCGGTGCTGTGGCCCTTATGGGAGGCGCAGTCCAATTGCGTATTCTTCGTGTTCTCCAGCGAAAGCTAAAAGAGATAGGCGAAGAGCAAAAACGCAGAGACGAAGAAGCTGAACTCAATATGTCTGACCGACTTGTGGAGCTCGTGAAAGAGAAAGAGGAGTGGGAGAATGACCACCCATCCCTTGGAACACATGCTCGGTCAGGGAGCGGATATTCGGGCACACCTCTCATGAAGGAATTTCCGACATCCGGATCCAACGAAGGCCGTTCGTCCACTTTTACTTTCGTTGGCGGTCGTGCTCGGCATACTTCCGGTGTATCCGACTTCATGGCAGCACCGATGCCCGAGGACGACATCAAGCGTACTGCGAGAGGCTCTCAGGCCCCGGGAACTCTCCTCCCTCATCTAGACCTCGGAGTTGGAATTCAAGACGACGTTCCGGCGGGCTTCATCACCGATGCAGAGCCGGACGTCGGCAGAGAAGCCAAGGAAGCCCAGAGGGCTCAGATTTCCGCCGAGCTGAGCGAACTCGCCCGCAAGGAGGAACTCCTTGCTGAAATCCAGACTATTCGGCGTTCCATTGATGCGCTGCGGTCAGAAACACCTGGCGTAGACTCTGATGATTCTCGCTCACGCAAGGTCTCGCTCACCTCACGTCGTACTCTCAGTTACGACCTCGACAATGCTATTGCTCCTCGGCCTCATACACGACCTCCAAGACAACTTGATCCGCGTGGTCGCGCACTGTCTATGGAATTGTCCAAGTTCGTTGATGCACCCCCCCTTGGCGCCTCCATAAGCCGTCCCACGAGCGTTCCATTGAAAGACGATGATTGGAATGCTTACGTACGCGACCGCAAACTGCTCCAACCACCATCAGGTGTGACCGCACCCATTCCCACCACGCCTGTCTCTGCGACCATGCCCAACGCCCAACGTCTTCCCATTCCTCAGGCAGTGACTGAAGCCCTCGTACAGCGCAAGCGTCGTGAGAGCATGCTCGAGGTCAGCGGCAACGACACTACTCCCAAAGACACATCAGATGAAGATATACCCATCGCTGCCACGCTCGCTGGTATGCCAAAGGCACAGACGAAGAAGTCACAGGCCCGTCCCAGTAGTAACATTCCTGCTGTCCTGCTGCAGCCACCCGGTCATGCCCCTGTGTTTGAGCAGCCTCCGCCCAACACCACCCCCCACATCCTCACCCGTGCTCGCCCTGCGAAGAACTCTCCCGAGCCGAACCCAAACATCCCCATTGTGTTGCCCCCAATGCGACCTTTCAAACCAGTTGCACAGGACACTGGTTCGAACGTGCCTTTCATCCTGCCTCGTGGCAACGTTGTCGCTCCCGTTCCCCAGAAGGCTGAGCCACAGCGTGTTGCAACGTTCGAGGAACTTGAAGAGCGCCATAGACAGAAGATGCGTGGGCTGCAAAACCCGATTACTCAGGCCGAGAAGGACTCTGCGGACCTCGCTGCGGCTAAGAGTCGTTGGGAGCGATCAAAGGCCATTGAGCGGGAGGTAGTGAGTAGACGACAAGCGGAGAAAGCAGCGGAACTCGAGCGCGAGGAGAGAGCGAAGCGCAAGTCGGACGATGGGTCGGGTAAACGAGGTTCGACGTTGATCGACGCAGGTAGAGCTGGTGATCGAAGCTCCAGCGCCAATGCCTTGAGCGCAAACAAGCTCGCTGCGATCAGTGGTGGTCCTAATGGGACGAGTTCGTCGAAGCGGCAGTCGATGCTGAGGGTGGAGGACTGGCAACGATACCAGCATGACGTTGAGCTGGGCGTCCGTCCAGACCCCAGGGGGTCTAGACGTGACTCTCGAGCACTTGCTAGCGCCACTGTGCCGTTCCCTGGGCAGAGTCGACCACGCGACGGAACCGGTGATGGGCGAAGGCCGTCTGGGTTCCTCCGTGACCCTCCCAGCTAGATTCCGTCGTCGTTCTGCGAGCGTTTCTGGTGAAAATTGGCTACGTTAACGACTCTTCTTGATGCACGCGGGGACTATTGACTTGATGATGGACGATATTTTTACTTGACCTGTGAACCGAGTTTGCATTGGAATATTCCCTCGTATTTTAGCATGTCGTTGGTCTATGTTTCTGCATTTTTAGGACATTGTAATACATGCCGCACGACGGTGGCCGTCTGCGCATCGTCTGTACGTAGGTTGAATACATGTGAATTGTTGCGTGCACCGGGACCCGAGAAGGGACGACGGGCCGAGGAGGCGCGTGGCGGTGCTGGGACCGTGTGGTTGAATTCGCACGGTGTGGCACGTGTTGGTGTGAATTTGTCATCGGGGGACTGCAAGCACTTTGAACGACTCTCAGGCTTTCTCGTTTTTTCCCACCTCTGTTCTCGATTCCCACAGCTGGCAGCCAACGTCGTTATCCCTGGCGGGAAACTGTTATGAGGACATTCCATCCTTTCTCTTCCCCACACATCTCAATGCCCGACGCTGCTCACCTCGACGCTCACCTCCATCAGGCTGCGTCAAAGAGCTCGTCTCCCCGCCCCCCTTCTCCCCCCCAGCCGTCCCTCGACATTCTCGTAAACACCACCTCTCCTCCCGCTGAACATATCGTCCATCAAACTACCCAACAGTTGTCCTCCGTCAAGTCCCAGCAGCATCCCCCCCAATCCGCCAATAACGGCGTCCTTAACCACTCGCATCCCACCATGACCGCCGCCGCCCCCTCCGTCCTTTCTAATCCCGATCCAAGCGCGTCTCTCCAGTCTATCCTTGCCGCGAGTCGCAAAGACCAGTTACCCCCAGAGTCTGCCCTCCATCACTGGGCCATTCCTCCTCCGCCTCCCCAGCTCACAGCTTCACATCACGTCACCTTGCTTCCTCAAGTAAGTCCCTCACCGAGCGCTTAAGCGCGTCGTTATTCACCCTCCCTCCGCGATAAGCCCTCTGGTAGTAAGAACAGTAAGCGCAAGCTCGATGAAAGCGAACAGGAGGATCCCCATCCGAAAATTCGCCGTACCGTACGCGATCATGTCTCCCAGGACCCAGCGCGCGTCATACCGATGACTACGGTAATGTGTCTCCATGCCGCCGTCGCCCAAAAATCATATGGCAGCGAAAAGCGCTTCCTCTGTCCCCCTCCTATCGTCCATATTCAAGGACCAGTATGGCAGATGCGTTCCCAGCAACTCTCCATGGCTGTCGTATCTGAACAGGGAGAGCGCTCCTTTGATCAGAAAACTTCCCTCGACAATAACATGACCGGCAGCTTCAAGTTCCTCCACGTCACCGGTACTGCCAAGGCCAAGAGCTTCACTCTATCTCTCGATATCATGGACCCTCCTTCGGCCACGGGGGAGGGCAGCGGCGATAATGCTGGTCGTGTTTGGGCGTCGTTTGATTCAGCTCCTGTAACAATTATATCTAAGCCCTCAAAGAAGACGGCCAAGACGCGTAACATCTCGTCGTGCATTCTGGCTGGAGGTCCAGTTTCTCTTTTCAACCGTATCAACTCACAGACGGTTCGCACCAAATACATGACCATTGACTCTGCCCAATTGTGTGCCAGTAACGTCGGCTGGTCAGCTTTCAATGTAAATGTAGTTCGCCGCCCAGAGGATGCTCCGCCAGTCCACGGTAGGTTTTCACGTGACCGGAAAGTATTATACGTTAATACTCACGTTCACTATTCAGGTGGCCATCAGGCCGTGACGTATGGGTGTGAAGTAGTGTTATCCGACACGCTTTCTAATATCGCGACATCGCCCCTCATCATTCGGAAAGTAGACAAAGGCCGGGTCTCTCCAGAAGATGGTGGCCCCGTCAGTCAAATGCAAAAAATAGCATTGCAGCGGGTCAATGCTGATGGCTCGAGACATTACTTGTCTGCCGCAGGCCCTGTCCCTGGCCCACCAGGAGTTGCCCCGTCTACTCCTGGAGTGTCATCACAAGGGGGAACGCACCCTCTCATCTTCCAATCACCTCGTGTTAGAGAAGATATGAAGGATGGCGTTCGAGTTCTCTCCGATGAAGTTGATGATTATCTGTGTTGGACAATCGTCGGCATCTGTATGTGTATCCTGTATTGTTCATAAACTTCTTGTTGACCGTTGCCATTCACAGCCAAGTTCCAATACACGTTTTTCGATGCGTTCGGTCAGAACAATTCGATACCCGAACTTCCTATTACGCCATTCCCAACACTGTTTACGGCTCCGAGCTATCGCCCAGCCAATAACACCTTGGAACTGACAGTCTCCAACTTCTTTTATGAAGACCCGAAAACACGCACACAACAACCGCTCACAGTCTACCTTGGCAATATCGGTCCTCTCCGCGCACGTTGCTTTCCACCGCATACACCCGGACCCCTCACGGATATTTCGTACGGCGGTGGAATTCCGGGGCCATCATCCGAATTGACGCCAAATGACGGAACCGTGCCGGGTGTTTCCTCTAGTGTTCCCGCGGGGAGATACCCATCATTGCACACTCTGGTGACGGTGGAGATGCCTTCACTTGCCGAAGTTATCAAAGCACTCCAGGAGGACGTCATTCCTAACACTCTCACCGCCGATGGTGCAACAACTGGGCCCCATCCAGCACCAACTGGTGGCGAAAGCGCCGCAGCGGGGACTCAGGTTGACGGACCAACCAGTGGCGGCCCCCAAACGGGCAACGGCTCGCCACAGCCGTCGATTACTGGCAGAAGCCTGCCCATTCTATTTATTAGAGCTTCGGATGGGATCGGCTACCATTCCGGAAGAACGATAGCATGTGAGAATGTATTTCAATCCATGGATCTTAGTGGCATGGCTCCCGGCCACGTTCTAACGCCGCCTGGGGGACCAACCGCGGATCCAGGCTGGCTCGCTGCTGCTCAGGCTGCGGCGAGTGCGGACGGAGGTTTGCACGGGTGGACACTGAGGGTACTGTAAGGTTAAAGACAGTTTTTGTGTTGCTGTTCTTTTGCTTGTTTTCCGCTATATACGTTCTGCTTCGCTCCCATTTCTTTAATTACTGTGCCGCCTCCTTTATGCCAGGAAATTGGTCTAGCTTCCATGCATGGATGGGTGGACGGCGGTGGATTGATATATGTGTCGTAATGTTATCGCAGATGTGTTGAACTAGTCATTGACACGTTCGTCGTGAGTCACTGCGGCCGCTATCTGGTAGGCGATTGGCAGCCTAGCGACCCGGATCGGAAATGTTCGTAGAGATAAAAACGCTCGACGCGACCAAGACGGCTCTTGAGTTTGCACAGTGCACACCGTCCCATCGCGTTCATCGTTCACGTACAGCGCCCAAAACATCGGGTAAGTCCCGCACCATGCCCGCCAGATAAACCCAGGCAATCGACAGGTCTGCCTTGGCTATGATCAGCTCTCCCTCTCTTTTCTTTTCTTCCATCAGCCGTCTCTCTCCCAGATGTGCTAAACATCTCTCCTTATCCCCTTTCTACCACAGAAACGCGAGATCACACCATCGATTTCTCTCGGCCCCGACCAACAAGCCAACCATGTTCACCTACGACGGTATCCACTCTCAGCTTGAATGGAACTCCACCCTGAGCCCTACGAAGGCCATCCAACCAACTGCTGAGAGCAAGTTCCTTCGCAAGGTACGTCGCCACCCTTCATCAACGGGCCAACTCAAGACTCACCCGACCTTTAGACCTCCATCATCGCAACGATTGGTGCGAATTCATCAGACTCGGTGGTTCGATCAAAAGTCTCATGTCCTTGCAGGGCCCAACACAAACTCTGTCGAAAAGCTTGCCGCATTGAGGCGTGCGGGTGTCAATGTCGGTAAGTGGCCTCCTCGGTAATGTGGTTGTGCCCCATCACTCACATCATGATGGACTTCAGTCCGAATGAACTTCTCCCATGGCTCGTATGACTACCACCAGAGTGTCATCGACAACACCAGAAAGATGGTCGCCGGTGAGCCACTTCCTCCTCTCAAGACAGTGCATCTGTGTTGAGACATATCTGAAGCCGAGCCTGGACGTCCTGTTGCGATCGCTCTGGATACTGTACGTGCCCCCCAAGCACTCGATTAAAGGATCGGACTCATTATTCCGTAGAAAGGTCCTGAGATCCGAACCGGTTTGATGAAGGACGGAAAAGACGTATGCATATACGCTGGTCTCTGCTGGTCAGCAAGACTCACGTCGGCTTTAGGTCCCCATCAAGGCAGGACATGAATTCACAATTACCACAGATGACAAGTACAGCGAGTCCTGCGACAGCGAGTGCCTATGGCTTGACTATGTCAGTACTTTTTTCTTGGCTGACACATTTTGGGCGTTCTCACCACTCCTCTTTGTCGCAGAAAAACCTTCCCAAGGTCACTGCACCGGGAAAGCTCATCTATATCGATGACGGTAATTCCATCGTTGCAATTCTTGAGCCATATGCTCACCCACATCTAGGTATTCTATCTCTCCTTGTCCTGTACATCGACGGCAACAGCATTCGCGTTCGTGCTCTCAATAACGGGACCCTCGCTTCTCGTAAGGGTGTCAATCTCCCCAAGACAGATGTAGATCTCCCGGCACTCTCTGAAAAGGACAAGAAGGACCTGCAATTCGGTGTCAAGAATGGCGTCGACATGATTTTTGCGTCGTTTATTCGCCGTGCTAAGGATGTCAAGGACATTCGTCAGGTCCTTGGTCCCGACGGTGCTAGTATCAAGATCATCGTCAAGATCGAGAACGAACAAGGTGTAGAAAACTTTGACGAAATCCTGCGCGAAAGTGATGGAGTGATGGTTGCTCGCGGTGACCTCGGTATCGAGATTCCCGCAAGTCAGGTTTTTCTGGCTCAGAAGATGATGATTGCCAAATGCAACATTGCCGGAAAGCCTGTGATCGTTGCTACGCAGATGCTTGAGGTGAACCTCCGCATGCCTCTTAACGTGATTGAGAGCTAATTCAATCTTTTGCAGTCCATGACAGTGAGCCAAAGAAGTCTTCCTTGGTGTTAGCTTACAAAAAATTCCACAGTATAACCCAAGGCCTACGCGTGCAGAAGTCAGCGATGTTGCGAACGCTGTGCTCGATGGTGCCGATTGTGTCATGTTGTCAGGAGAGACTGCGAAAGGAAGCTATCCCGTGGAATCTGGTAGGTGTTCTGGATGTCGCAGTTCAGAGGGATTGGCTGAAAACAATCCAAGTTCTCATGATGGCTGAGACATGCCTTCTTGCTGAAGCTGCTATTTGCTATCCCCCTCTATATGATGAGTTGAAGACAATTCAACCTCGCCCCACGGAGACAGTGGAAACCGTGGCGATCGCTGCGGTTGCTGCAGCTTCCGAGCAGAATGCTAGTGCCATTCTCGTGCTATCCACCAGTGGCAACACTGCTCGCTTGGTTTCCAAGTACCGACCTTTAGTCCCGATCATCACCGGTATGCTGGTCTGAGCATGAGACAATGTTGTTGTATTAATGTGGCACGCCTCCGTTCAGTGACCCGCAACGAGCAGACTGCCCGTCAGATCCACTTGCACCGCGGATGTTACCCATTCTGGTACCCTGAGCCACGCGGTATTCCCGATAGTCAATGGCAGAAAGACGTGCGTTGCTGGTTCAAAGGATCTTTTGAGCGCACGTTGAACGTGTTTTCCCCACAGGTTGACAATCGCATTCGTTTTGGATTGAAGAACGCTCTTGAGTTGAACATCATCAAGACTGGCACGACCATCATTGCTGTCCAGGGGTGGAAGGGAGGTCTCGGGCACACCAACACGCTTCGGATTCTCTCTGTGCCTACTGATCCTGCTGATTTTGAATTGCAACCCCTCGGCGCGCGTTGAGTTAGCGTAGAATGACCGTTTGTATCAGACGACGTAGAAATGCCTTTGTAGTGAAGCCTCTCACCCATGGCGGGCTTCGGAATACTTGCCGTGTTGTAGCTGTCGTGAATTCTCAAGCCTGTCTCAAGTTTTGCGATGTGATTTGACAGTTCCTTTCCCCACTTATTTTAAAATGCTTCCATCTCGATACGAGACCATCCTCCGCCGCGGTCGATATACCCACCACACCAACGTCCAAGAGAAGACACCGTGGTCCATCCCCCTTCCTGCTTCTGCCCGTGGGGCCAAACCACGTCGTGTCCGCGTAAGGGTAGTAAGCCCCGTGCACGCACAGCCCATACCCTGGCTCAGCCGCAGAGGACTCTTTGCTCGCTGTTGCGCTTTCCTCGGGGGACTGTTCGCCGTCTGTGTCGTTCTGATACTCCTGGGCACAGAGGAGACAAACTGGGTCGCAACCTTCAGAGATTCGACCCTAGTGTTTACCAGGGATGAATTGCAGAGAATTTGGTGGTGGGAGATAGATAGCGGCCATTATCCAAGCAATGCAAAGAGTGAGATATCTTCCATCGTTTGACGGGCGTACAGCTGATTCGGTACATATCTTGTCCCAGTACCAGAACAGATAGGATTCACCACTCCCATACTTAACCCTGTTCTGCCGCCTGCCAAGGCGCACACACTCGTTTCATCATTTACCCCTCCTCATGGTCCTGTAATCACCACAGCCCGAGGCGTTGGTCCTCAAAGGACATACCATATAGTACAAAAAAATTCTCCGGATCTTGATACGGCTGCATATCCACCTAGACCAATCTCGGGCAGCGTCGCAGACCTGGATATAATACTAGACCACTGTAATTTCGTTAACGGCAAGGTGGGTCGTGTATTCTTTCCCTTTTCAGCGTCGAAATCTGAAGGCAGTCAGTTTGTCCGCGATTGCCTTGAATTCCTACGAACTGGTGCCGGTCTGGATAACGGCCGACGAGTACGACGAGGAAATTTGGACAAAGTCAAGTATATATACACGGAGGAAGAATCTAACGCAGAAGATCTACATTTTCAGCATACTATTAATCCTCTGGTCCCCGCTGCATACCCAATCGGACGGTATGTCCCAAACGCAGGTTTACAGAAGAAAAAAGGTTTCGCATGGGAGCCTCCCTTAAGCCTCCCGCCGTCGCAAAGACATACTTTGTATGCCACACCATGCGATTCGCAAAGTCCACGTCTTTTCCACATGTATTGGGCTGGTCCATTCGATGACAAGCCATATGCGTCCCTTCTTTCGTTCTTGTTCACTCAGAATCTTGGACTTCAACTCGAGAACAGTGAACTAGCATGTCGCCCTCAGTTTTGGGTCTGGATCAACCCTTACCCAGCAGCTGCCACCCCTGCGCCTTCGGCGCTGATGGACATGTACCAGTCTTTGAAAACAAATCCCTGGGCAGCCCCCTTCTTACACCCGCGCTTCAAGGGCATCATCAAGTTCAAGCTCTGGAATACCACGGAACAACTTGATAGTATTTCAGAACTACGGGACGAATGGCGCTCAATGGACACTCTTTTCAATTCTGGGGGCATATCTGTTAGTATCCCTGGTCCAAACTCAGCAAGACCGGCGTCCAGCGATGGCATAGCCAACCGCTTGGGCTCGAAATCGCAAGCGTCGTATGACAGACTTTCGGTAATCCTGTCAGACGTGGCTCGATTCATAGTCACCCATCGTTTTGGTGGTATTTACATTGACGCAGATACCCTCCTTCTCCGTGACTGGGAAGAGATATGGGGGTGGAAAGGGGCATTTGCCTATCGTTGGTCTTATCACAATTTTTATAACACTGCAGTGCTCCATCTCAACAAGGGCTCCGCACTTGGGTCGTTCCTGTTCCGGACTGCCTTGAAGAATGGCTTCGATTTCCACCCCAGCTCGGTCACTCGCTACTTGAAGGATGCATATCTATCGCCGTTGTTGACCCAGCTTCCTGACGCGCTCTTTGATCCTGCTTGGCTCAATACTGAGGGGTTACAACATGAACGACCACCTCACCCTTTCTTTACCACGTGAGTTCTTTGTTCTCTCCAT
>JBBPRX010000863.1:0-11119 GCA_038093195.1 Boletus fagicola | reverse complement strand
TCAAGAAAGCGGGCACGCAGTGCACCTACCCGCCGCACGCTAAGCCCGCGGTCACCGGTAGTAACGAGTGCGATTTTATATGCACAGATGGCTTCCTGGCGATGCCCACGACTCATCCCTCTTCGTACATCTGTCCTTCCCATCTGACGGAGTGCGATGGCAAATGTGGTCATTTCAACTTGGATTGTACAACGACCCCACCCCCTTCGCGCCGGCAAACTTTTACTCCGCCCTCTGTGCTGCACGTTAGTCAAGTCATCGATCCTGCTAGTCGCCCTCTGCGCGCAGTTACCCCGCGAGGAGTTGTCAGAAAGGATTGTATCCGATTCTGTTTCCGGTAGCAAGGTGCCTCGTACCGACACCACTTCGGGTCTCACCCGCACAAAGTTCTCCGATGGCAAGGTTTCCCCGTGAGTTTGCCCCGCTCGAGGCTAACGGCACGCAGTTGTGACCGAGTTGGCAGAGAAAGTAGGCACCAACCTTGCTCGTGACGTTGATGCTAGAGTGTTTGGTTTCTTAACTTTGTCTCAAGTTTACTCACTGTCTGATACTTGATTTAATAATGGCTTCCTGTCCTCTTCTAGCCCAAGGGTCTCTGATCATTAATTTAGTCTACTTACGATGTACATACTGATGTTCCATTTGCGACGAATGCCGATTACTTAGCTGTAGATTAATGGTTTTGAACTACTCATTCAATTGAACGCCTGCGTCGTATCTCTTTCGGATACGATATAAAGCGGGGCGATGGAGGGATGGTCATTCATTTCAATCACGCTCGCCATGTCCACCGATAGAATCCACCCATTTGCTGTTGGCACGATTACCAAGCCCAACAAACGGAATCCGGTGAGTACGCAAACGACCCTAGCCTACCACCGACACGCGGGAGCAATCGGTCTAGGCCCCAATTGCTCATTGGGCGCGGTGAGCTCTCGAGGGCGCATCCATGCGACTGTACGCGCTTTCAATCTGACGCGCAAGGAGAGTCATTCAAGAGCCTTCCTGGCGACAAATTGGAAAGCATGGCGGAAGAGCTCAAGGGCAAGATTTTGAGGAAACCCGACTTCCGTCAACTCATTGTCGGTTCCGAGGACCGAGGAGTCACTGCTCGGACCTAGTACTAATAGTACGTGATGGTCGTGATGGCCGCAATTCGGTGAAAAGGCACTTTCAGATCGTTCGTCAACTCGGTTTACTACTCGGATCTAGCATGTGAAGGCCGTGATCAGTGGCCGCGGTTCAGTGAAAAGGCACATTTAGAACGTTCGTAAACTCATTGTCAGCTCACTCACTCGGACCTAGTATACGTATCATGCTTCGAGTCGCATGTTCGTGGACCGCACAATGATAGCCTCATGTCAGTGGGTGGTGCAATTCCAGGGGTATGTGTCAAGTCTGTTTTGGCAATTTCAAGTTACCGAAGGGAAGACCGAGGTACGATCGCAGGAACGTTGACATGCCTACGGTATTTTTGGGCGGCCCAAACGTCCTGCTATAACGTTCCCCTAGCTAGGGTTCCAACGACGTTACTGCGATAGCTCCTCTACGTCATCACTTGACGACGTTAAAATTGATGATTTAAACTGCAGCGACAGTCATTTTACGCCTTTGACTGACGAAATCGCCCTGTTTACAGGGACGAGGCTTTCCCGAGGTCTGTTTCATATCTCCCCAAAGCTGGCCCTATCATACGCAGAATCGATTCCTCATGAACGATAATCCGGATCCCCAGTATCTAGGTGACTAACCACCAGTCATAGTCTCCATGATCCGAACCGCAAGTATGCTGTCATTACCTCCGATAAACCCTACCTAATACGAACCACATGCCATTGAGATACTTAAGCAGCTCGATCTCCATCCTTCGTGACATGATATTCGGTCCCGATGGTTTCTTGGTCTGCACTTCTCTTTCTCCTTCCGCTCGTTTCTGCATCCCCTCTTGAACATCGGACCACCCAGGCCTGCGGCCAGTGGGATACAATCACATCTGGCGCGTACTCCCTATTGCTCAATCTTTGGGGCGAGTCTGGTGCAACCTCCGGTTGGCAGTGCTCGTCACTCGAGTCCGTCAACGGAGACACCGTGGCATGGTCCACGAGCTGGGACTGGACCGGTGGCAATGGCATCAAGAGTTTCTCCAACATTCAGCTCAACGCTGGGATCAACCAACAACTCAGTGCGATTTCCGCCATGCCGGTACGTTTCCCGTCACACACATCGTCTCTTGTATCTTGCCCACTGAGATCAATGTCGTAGTCGGAATGGCATTGGTCTCAGAAAAACGATGGGACAGTCGTGGCCGATGTTGCCTATGATTTCTTCACTGCATACTCTCCTGGCGGTTCCAACGTAAACGAGATCATGATCTGGCTCGCTAATTACAATGCGGGGCCGATCTCTTACCAATATGACTACACCGGCCAAGCAGTCCCTATCGCGACGAACCTCAACCTCGCTGGTCACACTTGGTTAGCCACTTTCTGAGATGGCTCCCGCAGTAAAACTCAAAAAATCGTATTGGATTACAGGAACTTGTACCATGGCTCCAACGGTTACAATCAGGTTTACTCGTTCCTTCCCGTTAATGGTCACACAAAATCCTTCAGCGGTGACATTTGCGGATTTTTCACCGTAAGGGTTCTTCATACCAGACATTCCACGCATTTTTATCCAACTCTTGATGCTAGTACCTGATCGGTGCTGGGTGTCTTGACTCCTCAGAATACCTCGTGACTGCGCAGGCCGGGACGGAGGCGACGTCTGGAATTGCCACTTTAACGACGTACGTGCTGTTACATACTACGCTCGTATCCCCTACCGATTCACACGTTTTCTACTCTTTCCAGATCGGCTTACAGCTTGAGCATCGCCTAGCGAGTCGGTTGCGCGCGGTTTCAAGTCGTTGCCCCGAAATTTCCAGGGACATTTGGTTCTGACGTCGGACACATTCCTTTGTTTATTCGGGTACCTGGTGTACCTCGCTTGTTTGTATGCTGGATGGATTTATTCATACCAAGAAAATCAATGCCATGGTAACTAGGATGAAAAGCTGGTCACGTCCTTATAGGTTCCGCTCAGTTTTCCGCTCGGCCATGTATCTCGGTCTTTCCCATCGTTGACCTTCGCAAGAGTTCCTCCATGTGGTTGAGCGACAAGAAAAGATTCTCCGAAAGCACCCGTGCTATCATCTCCAACGCATCCACGAGGTGAAACACCTTCCAGGTACCGCAGCCGAAAGCGAGATCTTGAGACATGAAGGCTAAGTACTCACGTGGAATATCTGTCCAAGAAGCTCGCGTGACGTGAAATGACATCATAGTCAAAAGGTTTACGGGGTTAGGCGGTTGCGAGAAGTTGTCGCCTTAGATTCCGTTGCATTACTACGCCTGACGCGACGGAAATACATTGAATTTTTAACGCACGCAGAGTCTCTGCAGCACAACAGACGGACAAGAATCGGTAGGAGAGTCAATAACAAGTCGTAACAAGTGTGAAGGAGTTTTCCACAGACAAAAGTCAACGGAAGCGTTCCAAAAACGAGTGAGAGAGCATAACGATGTAGCTTGGTGGTGCCTATTGTGTGGCAGGGGCGGAAAAATGATGTCGGGGTATGTGAATGCACCTGGAGTAACAAGAAAGTATAAGAAGCCCAAAACAGAACTGTGGAGCAAAACGATGGGGATGGACGCACATGAAAGCCAAAGAATTAGGATAAAATATAAAAGGTGGGTCAAAGGGAGATAGTGGAATAGCTAGATAAGAAAATAAGAAAAGAAAAAAAAGAAAAAAAAAAACACTAGTTCTGGTGGGGGAGATAATCCAGTGGAGTAAAAGTCTGGTCAGGTTCAAGCACCCAGTCCCTGCTCAGGATCCATGCATGCGACCATTTCCCTCCGCCGCCGCTCAGTTGCGTCACAAATCCACCCCACGGCTCTAAAAATCACAACCGATGGCCTGGAACTGCCCAGAATATCAGGGTCAGCGCAGTCACGCAGATCGCGACGAGAGTCGTAACCCAGATGGCACGGCCAAGGAGCAACTTCTTCACATAAGGTTCGCGGATCGTAAGCGTGCGGAAAGGGGTAGATTCCGATTGACCCAGGAACACGAGGACGGGATCAAGCTCGTATTGATGTGAGATGAGAAAAAGGATGGCGAACGTGAAGGGGAGGAAAAGCTGGGGTGAAAATGTTACAAATGATTGCAAGCATAGTTCTCGAAAAAGGGACTCACGAAGAAGCGTTTGGATTTTGGTTGTACATCGAGGAAAATGAGGGAAAACGCGGTAGCCAGCCCGATCCAGAGTATGAGCAAGCCCAACACGAGGCGTACAAGGGCAGATAGGGGTGTCAAATTACCGAATGCCTTTGCTCTCAGGAAGCGGGGGAATGCGTCTTGCTCCATAGCGCGGAAGCAGTACTCCTTTTGTGCGTGGAACATATCGGGAATGTGTGCCAGCATGTTCAGCTCACTCTGCGACTTGGGCTCCTGTGTGCTGCTCAGTGGGAAAGTGTGTATGCGCAGCGCAGGGGGAAGGTAGATCTCATGGTTTTCAGGAGATCCTACGGTGCCTGCAGGAGAGAGATATCGGAGATAGATGCGCTCCGCAGATGCAATGAGGTCCATACGGGAAATAGCGGCAGAACGGGGAATGATCGTGGGGGCACGTGAAGCTCGTCGCAGGTTGAATAGTGTGGGTGTGCGTCCTGAAAGTGAGAACGGAGTTGTCGAACGAGGTGGATCGTATTCAGCAGTAGGGGGTGATGCAGACGCGATTCGTTCTTTGTCAACTCCAGGGGTTCGCGGACGCGGGCTAGTTGAACGACCACCAGCACGTTTCTCATCACCGGCCGCGGCGAGAGCGTGTTTTTCGTGGTCGTTCAACATCTCGTTAGTGCTGGTGGTACTTCGCTTCAACACATTCGGCTGGAGGCCAACGACTGCTCCATAGATTGAGCCGCGCCGACGCGCATAGTCCCAATACTGGGGCCAGTCTTCCTTGATGGTTCGTCCAGATTTGCGAACGTCCTTGAAGTAGGCTCTGCATAAGTTCTCGTGCTGTTGAACGTCGAGCCAAAAATCTAGTATATCTTCTGCGCCCTCCCGTTGAAGAAAAAGGCTAGTTACAACGAAAAGTCAACATACCACTCGATTTCAGAGGCGGAGGAGGGGGACCAACTAGAACATGAACAAGTCAACTGGAGGTCTTGTCCTTCTCGACAGGACCTCCGTGAAGGAAGGAAGTCTGTTCTTGCGGCTGTTGAGCCAGTCTTCCTGTTGTTGCTTCTGCTCGTCGTCCATAGCGGTATCGAGGTTGTTTCGGGGGCGAGAACTGCAGCGAGCAGCCTTTGGGGAGGTCGAAGGCAACGGAGAGCGGATGAAGGACGGTTTGACAACCAGGCTCTGTATTATGTAATAGTCTCAACTACTCGTTCACCTTCAACTTGAACAAGACTCATCTCCGCCATGTCCTCGTTTGCAAAGGCACTCTCACCAGCACTCCGCGAGATCCGTATCCTGTGTTGCCAAACAGCCCAGGCATCTGCGGGAACGCGGTGAGTCGACAAGGGTTTCACTCCGCGAGTGGTTAAACGACAAAAATATTGACACCACTTGTCACATCAAAGCCGATTTGTCGTCTCCGAGTATCCCACCATCAAGAAACACAACCCAGACTTGCCCGTTTTGATCAGGGAGGCCAGTGGCACCCCCGCACGCGTGTTTGCTCGCTTTGGTGCGTTCCCGTGCTCTTCCGCGCGCGTGTTGATGGCTGTACTAAATGCATCTCCGTAGAGCGCGGTGTTGAAAAGCACGTCGAGCTAGACAACCTTTCTTCTTCGGAAGTGGCCTCCAAGGTAGCCCAGCTGCTCAGCGTTGCATAATGAATATTCGCTATCTGTTACAATGACACAATCCACCCCTGATTTCTTTTTCTGACGCCCGCGATTCGAGAGCGCATCACTCCCAGGAGTCATTTTTACATGGCCGCTTCACCGTCCCATGCAACTCCCAACACCGCCCCATTGCCTTGAGGAGTGGCTGCTTCCTCGGCGCGCGGTAAACTCGTGTCCCTGTGTCAGTTCCGAGAAGCGAACTGCCCATGATAGCCTTCCGCGTTCTCGATTGACACCACACAGGTATTCCGCCCACGTTGTTGTCTCACTCCAGAAAAATGATCGAACTTTGAAATCTTTCGCGAAATGATTCATGCCACTAATCGGAATAGGTTCGTTGCATCGTGCTGTACCGCTCGCGCTCGCACAAGATTAGAAAAAAAAGATCTCCAAATAGTCCGTGGCTGCACTGTGGATTCTAACCTCCTCTATTCCGACCCCCCCTTGTCTCTACCAAGACGCCCTCTCCATGTTTTCCTGCCATTTCGACCCCCACTTCCCGATTGTGTTCCAACTTAAGATTTCGTATCAACCAGAATTCGTACACTAGCACCAATATCCCACAGATTAACGCCAGCGCGCCGGTAACGATGATCGTCGATGTCTCCGTTTTGCCAAATACCCCGCCCTGTGTGCCGAAGATACTCGACAAGGTTGAGATTACTCCGGCAATGGAGTTGAGGCATCCAGGGCTTGTGGTTGAAAACGTGAGGAGAAACTATTTTCTCAACGGTGTATCACTTACATAAAGACGCGGTTAGTGATCCAGACATAATTTCTCTGCCATCTCCACCACAACCAGATCATTCCACATGCCCCGATACCTGTGCAAATCCATGCAATGACATACCTTTACCCATGTCAGGGTTAAAGAACGTGTCATGATCAGAAGAATGGGCTTACAATGAGACGTTATTGACCACGCTCAGAATATCACTTTGAGGGGTTCCCGCTGGCGCATCCTTCCATGATGCAAAAGTGCCTGGGAAGAGCAAGAATCCGGCAAGCAAGATCCAGGTGAAGAATGAGGCGAGAATGTTAAAGAGCGGCGATATATCGTCCAGTGCAAGAAGCATATTGATATAACGAGTCTGCGTCTGACCGTCATAGTTTGCGGGCAGAGCTGGTCGTTGCGTAGTGCGGTGGATCTCGTTTGCGGCGAGAACGGGTGTTGGGGGACTCGGCAGGGTTTCCTTCGCCCTGTGGACTGACTGCACCGTCGTAGTAGTTCCATGTGTGCTGGACGGAGAAACACGTGTACGCGACCGCGATCTCTGAGGTGATCCCGATGGCATGTGGGTAGGCCCGGTACCTGGATGATACGAGGTGGACATGCCAGGAGGCGGCGATGTTGCATGGTGATTCCTTTGAGAAGGAACGCCACCGTTCAGCGAGTTGTGTGAAGCATTCAATGTCGCGGAGCTTCCGTGACCATACACGGGCTGTGTGATGCTCGATGCATACCGATGCGATGCAGCACTTGGAGGTCGGGACCGAGAACGATGGTGGACAACATGATGTGAAGTGCTAGGGTGGTGGTTTCCGGAAGGATGCGACGAAAGGTGAGGCGCGCTCGTATTCTGGTATACGCTTGCGGGTGGCTGTTGATAGATATTGTGGTACGATCCTTGGCGTTGCATGCCCACGTTCTGAAATAGCGTTGGTGCAGATGGGTTCTGAGATTGGACCTGGACGCCCTGTCCCCAGCCCGCCGGTGTGACTGCAGTGGGAACGTTGAGCGACGAACGTGGCGGTTGGGGGACATCCTTGATAAGAGGTCCAGGGCCCTGTGGCGCTCTAATGCTTCCTTGCCTAGATGAGCTTCGTTGGTGCGCGGAGCGCTGGGGAGGCGGTGATTGGGCGGAAACCGGCGTCGACGAACTCGTTGTACCCGGAGAGTTGGATGTTTCGTGGTGCTGTGCGAGGAGTGACCCGGGAGGGGGGACGAACGGATCTCCAAAGCGTTCGACGGACGAGCTACGAGAGGGAGATTGCTGGTACGGCGAGCCAGCGGTCATTCCCATGGGCTCGGTCGTCTGGCGGGCCGGCGCAGGCCATTGGATGGTGTATGGTGGGGTCACATACGAGTGTCCTGGATCGCTTTGTGTCCTTGATCGCTGGCTTGATCTCCCTGGCGTACGATGACCACTTGGAGAGGCGTACATTGTCGCACCCACATACGTGGATTGGTATCTAGGTCTGCTGGGGAGAACTCAGGTTCATCATTCCCCGGCAGATAAAATGGGTCCTGCCAAATCCTGTGCACACGTGTAGATGGTCTTGAATCTTCTATAAATTCCGCCAGAAAAAGGCACGCGGAAATCAGCCTTGTGGTAGAAATTTTGGGCCAATGCAAATTGGAAGTACAAAAACACACGGATTTTCTCAACATGGATCAAAACCCCCGCGATAGTACTATATTCAGTCGACGAGACATTCCAAAGTAAGGCCTTATCTCCAATTAGTGTGCAGCCAAGATACCCTGAGCCTGGATTTTGGCTAGATATATCCTTTCCTCGTTGAAAATAATGAGGCCAGACTTCGTGAACATCATCCCAGGGGTCGTGCTGTTCAAAAAGAATTTTCCGATCAGGGTGCCCTCGGAGTTCCATACGTGTACTCCGTCCCCACACCCCGAAAAGACGTTGCTGTTCGTGTCAAGTTGAACTCCGTCCGGGATGCCAGAATCGTTGTAAGCAAAGACGCGACGGTTTTTGAACGACTGGGTCACTGGATCGACGTCATACTGGTAGCTGTTGCACCGCAGAGTGAGGATAACTGAGAACAAACGAGTCCAACAGAAGCTTGTATTGTAGCGGGATATGTTTGATTGTTTCCCAAAAAACCGCCGACCTCACCGGTGTCGATCCTGAAGATTTGTTTGTGAATCTTTGCTGTGGATCCAGCAGAGATGTCTGTGTTCTGCTCACGCGAATGCGGTTTTGCCCGTCTGGTGTAAAGGCGATGCCGTTCGGAGCTACAAATTGGTCCACGACAACTCGTACTTGACCAGTCGATGGATCGAAGCGGTATATCTGGGAAGGTAACATGGGTTCGGGACGGAATTTACTCAGCCAGCCGTATCTAAATGAGTCTGTCAGATTTGTTCGTCCCCTAAATCAACGGAGAACTTACGGGGGGTCGGTAAAAATATGACATCAGTACCGGGCAGCACCTTGACATCATTCAGTAAGTTCAACTGTCTGCCGTAGAAGTTGTCCAGCAGCACGGTCGTGTTAAATGGTGGGCTGGGATTCACGAGTACAACTGAAGAAGGTAGAAGGGCACGTCCTGACGTGACAAAAAGAAGATTTCTCTTGTAAGGGTCTGTGCCTCCATTAACCATTTGTACGATGTTGGAAAGGTTTAACTGAACGAGCGTGGGTGATTTCCTCTTAGTGCCATACATTCCATTGAAGTCCTGCTCATGGTTTGGATTTGTATGTTGACTCCGCCCGTAGTAGCAGCGAGGGCACTATCGACCTCCGTCATGTTAAGCATCGAGACGACGCTGTTGTTGTTCCAGCTACTATATCCAAGAGGGGCGCCATCGTTGCTGGAGAAGAAAACGACGTTGAGGTCGGGCACGTAAATTGGCGCTTCGTGAACAAAGGCAAAGCCTGGGTTCGACACGACAAGCCGAATGATTGCATTCGGTCCTGTTATGTCGAGGAAGCAGGGATCGAAGGCTTGAATGAAGGGTAGGGTCGTGTTGGTGGGATTGAAACCCACGGAAGAGTCGTTTGTACGCCATTGGGTGTAGTTTGCACCCACGACATTTGTATTCGAGGGAGTTAATGTACTAAATTTGCTAACACTCTCCTCTCGTGAACCTCGGTGGAGAGTATACCGCAGCGCCAGGGGGCAGGGTGAGATCCGGAGCGTTGGCGGCCCTTGTGGTCGACGCTACAATGGCAATTGTCAACACGGCAAAAGCATATACAATCATCGTTACGTAAAACATTGTGAAGTGAATTCGCTTCAATTGTGCTGAGAACTTGTCGTCCCTGTTCCCGCTAAGTCGTCGTGACCTTAGACTCAGTGGTCGCAGCGAAGTGCGATACTATCTGGGAATATGAGTTGCCTAGCGCACACGAGCGGGGTGGAAGAATGAAGAGGATCAATTAGAGGTGACGTTCAAGCTAGGGGTATATAAGTTTATCAGAATATGCAACCGTGTTTCAAGAAGCACTTAGATTCGACGGGCGGCATACCAAATTTGGTGTAAGGTATCAGCGTTTCAGCAGCCGGTTTCAAGATAATCGTACTGTCCACACCTTCCAGTTTCTCCAAACTGGTTCCCTCATCTGCTATGCGAGATCGGTCCTACATGGCCCTCCGCGCCACCCACGGCGTGGTACCTACTATCCGGTGTGAGCAAGAACATGCATGACGCTCGCCACACACAAGGATAAGGCTCAGAGCACATCGTCGGGATGGCGGGCGTCCACGTGAATGGAACCTTGTCGAAGCGGGCACTGCGCATCATGCCAGCGCATGCCAGAGATTCAGTACAGAGTTTCGGGTTGATTGCATTGGAACGGATGTTGGAGCTGATTAAAGCGGCGCGAGAGTGGTTTTTTGGAAATTAGGATAGTATCGTAGATGAGATTGACGAGAGTTTGTGACCAGCGAAGTTTGAAGTTCAAAGTCATTGGATGGATGCAGACTGTACGAAGCCTAGTGATCGTCCACCGCGTCACTCAGATCTGGAAGCGTCATGCCAGTGTGTCCGTGTCTCGCCGAGTGTCGGCATGTGTGTGGGGCGCATTGACTAGTAGCGGATGATCGACGTTCGCTCCTTTTTGTCCGCTCCTAAATTTCGTCTTGGTAAACTGTACCGCGCTCTCGAGAGCAACATCTAAGGAGCAGAGACATTAACTGATGGCTTAACCAACGATGCATCAAGTGCAAACATTGGTTACCGTGGACCCTCTTAGTACCATCTAGTACTATGGTATCTCTTTCGACCAAAGTCATTGGACCTTCTTAACATATCTCGAGCGCTCATTTGACCAACCCAGCCTATGTATTTCAGACCAGGTGCCAGTGGGAGCGTGGCGGAAAGTTGAAACTTTGAATTTTTATGGCACCATCGAGTTCCGATGTTTGGGCAGTGGCCACGGCCTCCCCTAGAGTGAAAAGGAGATCAGATCATCGCCAGTGTAGTATATGTGACTTTCTGAGCCCAACGAGTATGTGGGATGAGACTCAGACAG
>JBBPRX010000862.1:0-11123 GCA_038093195.1 Boletus fagicola | reverse complement strand
CTCATGGCAACGTTTCTTCCACCGCCCATGTTGCCAGAACCGTCAAGGCCAAGGCTCTGGGCGGTTGGCCATGCACCGTGGGTGCCCCCACGCATGGATGCTAGAGCAGCGGGGGATAGTCCAGACGATGCACGCACGGACAGTTCAGCTGCCTCGTCGATCAGACGGCGGATGGCGGCTACATTACGGAACACGCCCGGATCGATGGGTGGAGGAGTTGGCTTGCCTGGTATAGGGCAGAGAAGTGGGGTCGCGGTGGTGGCATAGGACGAAGGCAAGGGGTTGAAAGTGCGACGGGGCGAGTCAGGCGGTGAGTGGTCTGAGAGTGCGTGAAGTCCTCGGTCGATTTCACGTGGACGAGGAAGGGCACGCGCGTGGAGGGTTGAATGTGGTGAATTTGCGGTGCGGGGCGAGTGTAGAGATTGGGTGGGTGTTCTCGCGTTGGAGAGTGTTGCGGGGTCGAGGTTCAGGACGAGAAGAGACTCGAGCAACTCGAGAGGGAGTTGGAGCCACGGACCCTGATGGTGGAGTGAAGAAATGTGACAAGGAGGTTCGAGGACGAAGATGTGGGACTGACGTGGTATGAGCTGATATATTTCCAGTGCTTGTTTCTGCTGATGCAAAGCACGGGAGGACGGTCTGCGTCTGAGGTCGGCTTTCGTGAGGACAGATCATTGGAGGCGGCCTTGTCCGCCTTCTTTTTCTTTTTCCTCTTCTTCTGGTCTGCTGACAGCGCCGGACCGGGTGGACTGGTTTCGGGTGTTGGGGATGCGTCCGTGGGGGAGACGGTGGGCGACGGTGTGAGGACTTGGTGAGAGGAAGAAGAAGAAGAAGGGTGCACGCTGTTTGGGGCCTTTTCGACCGTCATGGTTGTGTGGACAAGACTTACTGGCTTGGTGGTCGGTCACTCCCTTCCAAACTGGCACAAACCGACATGCACGCGGTGGTTATTAACACGATTAGATACAACATCTAGCTAGTATTCTGCCCTCGAAACGGTGCTCGTTCTTATCACCCTCGGGCACATCAATGGGCCTCGCTTCACATCCAACGTCGCCGGCTTCCTCGGTTCCCGGACCTATTGGGCCTCGTGTCATCAGCCGTTCCTGGTCCTCGAGGCGCCTGATGGGGTCCTGCGAATGTATTTCACGAGTAAGATTAGACAATGGGCCGCGGCCGTACTTGTTCGGATGGCCGCAGTGCTTGAGACTGGGTCTGCGGCGCACCATGAGAGTCCAAGTCTAGACACCTGATGCTCTTCGCACTGGCTTATCTCCAATTTCTGGGCAGGGTGGCGCCACTGATGTCCGGTTGAGATTAAGCGCCTGTAGATAACTTTTGCCGTCCTTGCCGGAGTAGGCTGAACCAAATCTGTGGTGTCCGCATGACCCCATACCCATACGTCGCCGCCGCTATCCAGCCCCACATCATGCCGCACTGCGACCTTGTTCGGATTGCAACCATCCCTTGGGTTCGTCGCGTTGTCCTCTGCTGGATTTTTTCTGGGTTTGGCCGGCGTCGCAAGTGAGAGAAACGGTCGTGGTTGCGGACGACATGCTCCTGGATTGAATTATTTCGCGTGTGTCGGCGAGCTATCTATCTTTACTAAGCCGAGCTAGAGATAAGGCGCTCTGGCGCCGCAGAGTGAGCGAACCTGATCCATTCTCAGGTTCGGTCGCGGGCTATAAAGAGGAGGGTCAAATTCCCAGATTCGTCCCTCCAGTGGCCTATCAGCCTCAGCCTCAGCCCTACCCCACAATATGGCCCCATCCGCACTGCTTGCATCCCCCATAGCGGTCCACAAGACCTATGCCACCAAGCCGTCCAACTATAACCATCCCCTCGACCCTCTCACCCCCGACGAGGTCTGTCTTCCGATTGGCCCTCGTCTTCCGCACTAAGAGATCCTCCCCACGTCCAATTTAGATCAATGCAGTGACACTCGCCATTAGGCATTACACCACTTCAAACACATCCATAAAGGCGGTCCGTTTCATTACGTGCTCTCTTCTCCCGCCTCCGAAGAAGGACGTTCTCACTGCACTCGGCATTCCCCTCACACCGGGCGGGAACCCCGAAGCGCCCGTTGACATCATTAGAAAGGCCGAGTCTGATGTAAGTCCTATACTTGCGTTATCTTGCAGATCCTGATCCTTGACCAGTTCATCGATGTCATAAATGGGTGAGCACTGCATTCCCAATCCATGTTCGCTGATACGACCGTGCCACACCAGAGGCTGCTATAATGCGATCCTGGCTTTCAACAGCGGGGAGTGGGAAGTCGAGTCCCTCGACCAGATTCCCGACGGTTCACAACCCCAGATCACCGTTGAGGAGCTCACAATGTGCGAGGTCATCGTCCGTAATGACCCCAAAGTTCAGGCGCTCGCCAAGCAAGTCGGTAAGTCCCGATTCACCCCCCCCCCCATTTCCCACGGACCAATAGCAATCAATCCACTGTCCAGGTATCGAACCCCATCAGATAGCCGCCGATGGTTGGGCGATTGGTTATGATGACCGATTCCCCAAACACCAACGCCTCCAACAAGCTCTTCTCTTTGCACGCTTTTCAGAGCACGAGAATCTCTATGCACACCCTCTTGTCAATCTTTGTCTTTTTAGTTACTTTCTTCATCCATTTTTGACTTTGAGTGCATTTTAGGATTTCATTCCAGTCGTTGACTCGGTGGCAGAAAAAGTCGTCCAAATTGACTTTCCCCCGGGATATAGGTACAACCCAGATGGATCGCACAAGCTCACCGTCGAAACGACAGAGGCGCTTCCACTCTCCGACGAGTCGTTTGCCAAGTCGAATCGTGAACGAATACCGCCGTCACTCACTTCCTTCGACTTCCTTCCGGATCTAATGGAGCAGACCGACCCAACATACATGCCACGCGAAGACGTCAAGCCTCTACACATCTTACAGCCAGAGGGCGTGTCCTTCAAGATCAACGGACACACACTAGAATGGCAGAAATGGAAGATGCACATTGGTGAGCATTCTGTTGCTCGATCGTGCTGAAAGTGATCTAACCTGCAATGACCCCCGACAGCTTTCAGCCACCGTGAAGGTATCGCATTGTCGACCGTTACCTACAACGATGATGGAGAGATTCGACCCGTCTTTTACCGTCTCAGTGTCGCGGAAATGGTGGTACCCTATGGAGCACCCGAATTCCCTCATACCAGGAAATTTGCATTTGATACGTATGTCATCGAATCATTCCACGTCGAGCACTGACTTAGTCAACTTCAGGGGCGAATACGGCATGGGCACCATGGCCAACGATCTCTCTCTTGGTTGTGACTGCCTAGGAAAGATCCACTATCTGGTACATAAGCGTGTGTTCAACAGAGCGCTCGCTGATTCGCATCACAGCCCGGTTCATTCGTTACCCATGCTGGAACAGCGTTTATCATCAAGAACGCGATTTGCATTCATGAAGAGGATGCTGGCGTCCTCTGGAAACACACTGACTACCGCCCAGGAGGCCGTTCGCACACCGTAAGAAGTCGACGTCTCGTGGTCAGCATGGTCTGCACCCTTGCCAACTATGGTAAGATCATCCCCATTTTATCCGCGCCGGCGTTGACATACATCCAACAGAGTACATTTGGAACTACTACTTTTACCAAGACGGCAACATTGAGCTTGAGATCCGGCTTAGTGGGATTTTACAAGTTTACGTTGCTGGCCCTAACGAACCCAATCCTCACGGAACTATCGTTGCACCAGGTGTCAATGCGCACGTCCACCAACACATCTTTTCAGTCCGCGTGGACCCAATGGTCGACGGGATCCACAACTCCGTCATCGAATCTGACATCGTTTCTGTTGACGCACCGACAGGTTCGAAAGAGAACTTTGCGGGTAACGCCTTTTACGTCAAGGAACGTGTCCTCACGGATCAAGTCAAAGACGGTGCACGCGACTTTGACTGGGGTGCCGAACGTCGCTGGAAGATCGCGAATCCGAACAGGACGCATTACGCCTCCGGGAATCCGTCATCGTATCAGATCATGATGAAGGGAGGTTTACTTCCTCTTTTGTCAAAGAGTGATTCATGGATTGCTCGCCGTGGTTCGTTTTTGAACAAGGCACTTTGGGTCGTGAAGGACGTCGAGGGACCAAAGGGTGGAAGGATGTGGCCAAGTGGAAAGTATGTCCCACAGACTCGAGAGGAACCTGAGGATTCTGTTGGCAGATGGGTCAAAGAAGGACAAGGAAACATCGATAACGAGGACATCGTGCTTTACCTTACTGTTGGTGCGTGCGCCTCACCGCTCCCTTGTCTTCTGCGCGACTCATTTTTTGAACGATCGCAGGCACGACGCACATTCCACGCCCGGAAGACTGGCCGGTGTAAGTGCCTTATTCATGTTCGCAAACGTCATTGCTGACTTTTTGGCTTCTCAGTATGCCAGTGGAGCATCTTAACATCCTCTTTAAGCCCTTCAACTTCTTCACCAAGAACCCGAGTATGGACGTTCCTGGCACCAAGGACGTACACAGCACACCTGCCTTTGCCAACGGGTACCAGCGGAATGTCGCCAACGGGAACCACCAGAATGGCACGAACGGAACGAATGGTTCGACGACGTGTTGCGGGCATTGAAGCACTCCATTCTTTGTGTATCGTGCAACGTATTGAGAACGTGTTATTATGCTGCCCTCCCTATGTGCTGTTGACTTCCGTATGTAAATATGTCTATGCCCCCCTCTCTTGTATGTAACGCGAGTTATGTATAACTCTGGAAGTGCATTGCACTCCTCTGATGCCTTTTTCGTTCCTGTTGAGCATTGATCTCGGCGAGTGGTACTTGTTCACCGTACTCACCATACTGCAAGGCGCATGCATGAACTTGGACGTTTTTCGGCGTTGGCGAAAAGCCCAATCGATGGGATATTCGATCCATGCGATCGGGAACGACCTTAAAAACTCAACCCCTGCATGGTCGAACGCTTCACGTCCCCCTCGAGGGTCCAAACGTCACGTTTCAACGCACTCGCGCGTTGCGGATTTCGATTCGTTCCATCGGCTGGTGACCCATGTCCCTGTCCCTGTCCAGCATCCGATTCGTTCCCGGCACTGGCACTGGCACTGGCGCCGGCGCGTAATGTTGGTCGAACGCCGAGAGAAGCGCAGAGTGCTTTGTACCGGGAACGAATCTGGCGCTGTAGTTTCGATATATCGATCTCGTCTTCTTCCGGGGAGGAGTCTGGGGGGGAGTGTGCATGTGAAGGGTTCACGGTTGGGAATTGGTGGATGAGATCGAGAAGATGTTTGATGTGATGAACGGCGCGTCTAGATGGGGCGGTGAGGTTTGGTTAGCGTAGAGACGGATGATGGGGCGATGGGATGATCGTTGGTCAGTCTACGTTCATTTGCGATCGACGGCATCGAGGGAGAGAGGGAGAGAAGGTACTGAACTGATCTTTTTGTCCACGCTGCGCATAGATACCCTCCCACGTCAACGCAAACCCTTCGTAAAACCCAATCTCTTCCCAGATCTCGAATCCTTTCTCGCGACCGAGGGCGCGACCCTCGATCAGGCCGTGGATGCGGCCGTGGTCGAAACCGTCTGTGTAACCGACGTCATAGAATCTGTTGGGTGTCGGTTAGAAACTTTAGAGAGGGAAAGAGAAAGTCGGAGTTTGCGAACGTTTGTTCGAGGTGGACGAGTTCCTCGAGGTCGAAATTGTCTGCCATGGTAAGTCGGTTGGGATCGATAGAATTCGTTGCAATCCCCTACTTGTATAGAGTCCGGGAAGTTAATGATAGTCCGGCCCGAAGCAGTGTTTGTTTTACTTTGGAGACCCATTGAGTAGTGACTCTTGGTCAAGACTAAGTATGTACACCAGCCTCAAGTTGCAAGTTTGCAATCATATCAATGAGAAAAAAGTTTCCAAATACCTCTCTCCCAAGACTAACATTGGATGTTCAAGCCTTCAGCTTAGCCACACGCAATCCGTACATCCTTCGCTTCGCTACTCTCGAATGGTTATTCAGTCCTCCACCAAAAGCCCAGCTCGCATCCCTCCACGCTTGTTTCGTTCGAATGGCATAGCCGCGAAGTAGCTTTGCGCCCCCCGGCTGTACATGTCCAAGTTCAAGTCAGATTTCAGAGTGAGCACGTTCTGCGACTTGACTCACATGTTCTTTGAGATATTCCGTCACGTCCACGACGAAGCTGTCGATGACGATGAGATACCGTGCAGGGTTCAACGCAGCGTATGCATGCGTCTCCTTGACGGTCCACTCCTTGCCGTTCCAGGCTTCGTCTGCTTCGGTCGTCGTCGCTTCTTTCCCTAGCGCGGCTTTCTGTCTCATGTAGTGCCTGGCTTCATCGATGTCCTCTGGACGCGCACGTCGGACGGATGTGACTAAACCGAGATAGTGAAGACCGTCGATGATCCATTTCGATGGGTCCCAATCCAGTTTGGATGGGCCAGACCTATAATCATGGGGAAATGCGTGCTGGCCAACAGTAAGCACTTCATCGACAGGGGAGCGGGACGTGCATCTAACATGCTGAACAAAGTAGAAATGTATAAAGACGGGCGTTGTATGACGGACTGTTGATAACTCACGAAATTATGGTTTCCCTCTCCGCAGGTCAGGATGGCCAATAACTGGAAGATCGAGTTATCCTGGTCCGACCGCTGGTATATAGGGGCGTACCAGATTGCTCTTGGACGTGTCTTCGTCGGAGTACGGTTGTAAGCCGTTCCAGTGCGCTAACCTGTCGATTGTTTGACCCAAAGGCACCCAAGTCTTGTTTTTCCTCACTCACGAATTTACGAGAAAGGTAGCATGCCAGACTTGGAAGGCTATCAGGTCGGAAAGTCGTTCGGCATGACAAAAGACTCACTTGCCAATCTGGTTACTAGTCCTCCATAGATGAATGCGCCGACAGGATCTCCCCATGAATAGCCTATGGATACCGGAACGACGTAGCCAAGAATGAACGCGATCGGAACTGAAAAAACGTGAAGACATGCTCGGAGCAACGCCATGATGGCGTACTGACCATAATACTTGTGTTGAAAACGGACGACTTATCATGCTCTAATTAGGACCAGAGAACAGATATCTTTTGTTTTCTCTCACTCACGCGGATCGCTGTCGAGATCTTCCTGGTCGACAGTGTTGATACGCTCGTACTTTGGTTTGAAGAAGATCCATCCCATGTGAGAATAAAAGAGTCCTCGTGTCGCCGCATATCTTTTGGTTGCAGTAAAGTCAATCATTGTGTTCCTTTGAATGATGTCAGAGCTCACGGGTCGTGAACAGGATCATCCGTGAACCGCTTTTGAAGTTTGATGAGAACACTTTACAAGATGAAAAGAATGCCTCACGTGGTGCAGACGGTGTCGAAGGCACCTGCTTCCTCGTCAGTTACTGCTCTTTGGGTTAGGGAGATCATAAGCCTACCACCACTGGGAAAACGGTCAGCATACTATGCAACAAGTGTGATCTTGACCACGTACCTTGATGGATCCTTGGAAAGCACTCGAGCCAAGAGCGACGAGCACCACTCGCACCGGAAGGCTTGCTCGAAAGGCGCGATGCGAGTAAAGCCTGTGATAACCGATGGTCACGCTTTTCATCGGGTGGTGAGTGCACACACGCTCGCTCATTGCCTACGTACTCACCCAAAGTCTGCCAATTGCCAGAGGACGAAAGACATGTACAGGGTTGCACGAGCGACGCGAGTCGGAGGCAGCCAGAAAACCCCGAGAAGGGCACCGATATGAACGGAAACAAACAAAATAACATTACTCCACCAAATTTTCGCTGTCGAACGGGACTGTGGGGTCGTCATTCCTGGTAGAACCGCGCTCGAGGGAAAGGTTTCTTTCAATCTCCACTACACTCGGATGGTGACTTATATACCTACCAGACCAAGCTTACGCCGCTGCGATCCCCCTCACCCTCGAAGCACATTACGCCTTGACGACAGAAGCTTGAGAAGCTTTCGATGTAGTAATCGATTCATTCAACACTTTGATCAGTATGAATCGACACTCTCTCGGAAGGTTTCAGCTACTATCATTTCTTGGTGAGAGTGTCGCGATGCATGCTGTCGATGACACGGTCCCCCGCAAGCCGGGACTGAATGGCAAATCTTAGCTGGCTCGAGGGCGAAACTAAATTCGGGCCGACATTCGGAAATATTGTTAGCTCCCGAAGCCCCGGCCGCGTCCCGCCGCCCCTCCCAGCACCGGCCCCTTTGGGAGTCATTGAATAGTGAAGCTGCTCGCAATTGGACTGACCGGATGAATACAGCGGTCGGCACGCTCCATCGCCGGTGTGTCGCCCCATATGTACGAGACGAACACACCCCTGTCCCTCGATCGATTCGATATCTTCACGATCCCCGGCGCACGATTTTCTGGCAAGTCGCTCTCATCGGAGCCTCGCCACATGGCGATCTATCACCCGGCTCCACAGCGATCTCAACATTCAAGAGACAGTTAGAATCGTCCTATTCAAAATAAATCATTCTTGACCGTTATTCGTGACGAAGGGGCGAATCCGCCACTGTTAATAAATACTTGAAATCACCCGCGTCTCGTGTATGTATGTCCTGCGACTCGTCGGATCGGGTCGTCTAACTCTACGGTAAAGCGTCGAGCACGAACTCGTACAAACTAGTTTCCCGCAAGCGACTGACACGGCAAGATCTAGAGTCGTATCGCTTGATAACATTCTCTGCCCCCCCTCGGGCTTCCGAGTTCACAAGGGGATTCACGCAAGGGTTTGGGATCTAAATTCACGATCGATGTTTCGGATCCTCGATTGCTTCCCGTAAAAATATCTATTCTCATAACTACATGCAAGCTGGTATACAGCCTGAGATAGAGAGCAAGTCTGAAAAACGCTATATACCATATGGTATCGTAATCGAGTCCTCGATGTTTCAACCTGTCCATGGAACCGTACATCGTCCTCTGAACCAAAACCAGATCCATCATAGTGCGTTGGCGCGAGAACGTCGAAGACCTGAAATGCAATACCGTATAGCTATATGGTATTGCATTCAAGTCCTCGACGTGCGACTGTACATTCAGTCCCACTGCAGACTCATGCCAGATGGTCTCATGTGCTCACCAATGTGAGATGCTGACAGACTGCAAGCAACAGATGCAACCTGCAACATGGTTGTACTGTATATGTATGAATATTGCTGGAGTTGTGTTGGGGCTAGTATAAAGTTGGTGGTAATCCGTCTTCAAGGTAAGACTTAAGTAGCCCACTCATTTCATAGGTTGTTTCCTTCAAGTAAATTCCTGGGTGAGAAAGCCTCCGAGTCCGAAAAGGGTATACAGATCGAGAGCATGTCTAAAAGGCTATACTATATGTATGGTATCGTAATCAAGTCCTGGACGATTCAACCGCCGTACATTGCGTTTCGAACCATAATCAAACCCATCATATTGCGTTGGCGCGATCCATCAATCCTCTCACTCGCCTACTCAGTCGCTCAGCTTCCATCTTGCGCTCCAGCACCTGCTGTGCTGGCATGTCCTTGCGCCGCATCCACCCTCTGATTGTCTTGCCCTCGCTCTCAGTGCGTTTCGCGTGCAGGGTGGACAAGTCGACGACACGAGGTGATGAGGAGAACTTGATGACGTCCCGGTAAAGCATTTTCGTTTCAGTTGCAAGGGAACGAATACTAGGTGGCGGAGGCGGAAGGTCCGATTCGGACTCTTCGGAATCAGAGAGGGTCGATGGATCCAAAGGTGGCGTAGGTGGTAGGTGGACCGGTTCTGGAAGAGGAGGAAGGGATTGGATCTCCTTCAGCAGGTCCTGGCCTTTGAGATACGAGTTCTCTGTCCGTAGGAACCTCACCGTTCCTCGGAAGGCCTCGATCTACGAGCGGATGATCATGAGCCGCTGTGTTGTAAAGCTCTGTGTGACATAACGCACCTGTTCTAGTAAATGAGAGGTTTCGACACTCCCTTCAATAGGGGCATTATCTGCCTCGGCAGGTTGATTACCAGCAGCTGTCGAACGAAACCATTGAGTATCCTGGTGCAACCGACGCTGTAAACCACGCACCTTGTCTCTCTGATGCAGCCATGGTCTTGAGCTTAGCGTTATCTTGCTCGAGGGTATCCAAGTCAGCCTGCAACTGCTCCATCGCCTCCTCATACGCTCGCTCCTGTTTTCTTGCTTTCGAGAGTTCGGTCTCAAGCTCGACGATCGTATCCGTTTGCTTCTTGCTCGCTTCCATGCGGCGTTCCATGAGCTCAATTTTAACAGTAGACTCTTGGATGGTCTGGTCTCTTGACTTCAGACTGCGAACAAGACCCTGAATTTCGTCTTGTAGCTGAACAGCTTTGCGCTCTGCCTCGACATTGATTGCTGTGCTCGCTCTGATTTCGTCGACACGCACAATCCAGGGCGGTGTGCCGGTGACTGTCAAAACGTGAGAGTCATGAATGATCGACAGCACGGAAGAGAGTACGTACTCTTGACAACGTTCTCTGGTTCGAGTACAACAGGCAATAGTTTGTTACACTCCCCTGCAAGCTGTGCGATGGCTTCGCCGACCGCCTCCCAGCAAGATGTACCAGGACGCAGGTCTTTTGCGACCGTCGACATGGCTATTTGCTTGGCATACGAAAGCATCGTGGCAAACTGGAACGAAGACTTGGCACTTCGAGCATCGCTAAGGTGAGGAATGACTTGTTGAGCAAGCTGTGAGACGACAGATGAGCAGTTAGTGTCGCGCTCTCGTTTAGGTGTGAGCGGAATTGGGCGTACGGAGATACCAAAGTTGACGAGCTCAGGGACAGCATTGCTCAATGACTTCAGTTGACCTACGAGATGTGCTTTCATTGCCGCTGAGTCCTGGATAACGTCCTCCAAGCGTTTCGTAAGTTTCCTATTTGGATTATGGGATTCTCCTCAAAGAAGGGGGCGAATGACACTGACTTGGAGAAGACCTTCACACTCTTGCATTGGTCGAGAAGTTTCTGAAGAGGCTCGAAAAGTTCAGGCTCTGGATCGTATCCGCCCATTTCAAGAACCACATCCTCGTCTCGAAGGATAGCTGCGACCGAGGTTTTCGTAAGACCGATCGAGGCAGCGAACACGTCGAGATCATGG
>JBBPRX010000861.1:0-11134 GCA_038093195.1 Boletus fagicola | reverse complement strand
GAGTATACCATACCTGATTATGTCTGGGCCAACCTCTTCGAGGACACCACCCCCCTCTTCCCTCCTGAGGCAGTTACCTCACTGCCTCATTGATCCCCTTTCCCCCAATGGCAGTTCCACTGCCCCATTGACCCTATCTCTTCCATTCTGGTTCTCTTCTATAGACATACTGTAGCCTCCTCGGTCACGCTCTCTTACATGTAACCTTGTGTTCCCATCCTCCCCCTTGTGTCTCACGTCTCATGTCACAATGCATCTTCATGCATCTATCCCTACCCTTATGTTCCCCTTTCCTTATTTAGCAGGCCTGCCCTAAAGTACTCTATGAGTATATATTAGAGCTCCACCTGTACTGTAACTCTAACCTTGATCTACACAATATCAGTGTAATCTTCAAGTTCCTCACTGTCTCCTCCAGCTTGTCACTGCTCCTCCACTTCCATCTACCTCCTTCTCTCTAGGACAAGCCTAGACATCTGTCTCCATTGTTTAAGGGTACTCTGTCATATCCCATATAATGATAAGTCCAACTCTGGTGCTCCATGCCATCTCTGCCTCTGTACATACAAACTCCAGTGTGTTCTCTCTAGAGACACAACTCCAGACTTCCAGACTATTATCTTTAGTTCCTTCCTCATTGTCTCCATCTTGTAAATACTTGCTGTCACCTCCTTTTAGTATAGTTCCACTCTTAGTTCCTCTCCGATCCTGTGCTTGCTTAGGAGCACAGCCCTGGTGATTCCTCACCTCCGGATCTTTACCAATCCGACTCCACTCCATTAGTAATCCTATGCCCCTCTGTAGTATGTATATAAACTCCTGTAACTCCTGTACTCTCTCTCCAGTCTGAATATTAACTTAGTTCATCACTCCTGATCTCCGACCTTGAGTCTCGACGACTCTCCTCTGATACATCTGCTCGACTTATGTAGTACATCAAAAGCACTTAAGTCTACACCACTCCAAACTCCCTCACAAATTGGGACAACTAGATTATTGGCAAGGGCACACCACACATGGTGAAGCCAAGTCCCACCCCCTTAGTAGCTCCGAGAACCCGGAGTTACACTGGAGCGCATGGACTTAACAGTATATTCAGACTCATACTTGCAAATAGTCTCTAACTCCATATGGCTATGCATACCACCAGATCCCAGCCTTGTGCCATCGGCGCTACTCGCCCCCCATCCCCACACTACAATCCCTTGAGCTTCTTCAAAAGTGGTTGACAAGGTCCAGAACTCATGGATCAATTCCAAAGCTTCTCCGCTCGCCACACTCCCGGCTTTGCTTCACAAGCACATCCTCCCATTGAGTCCCCTACTCTGGGAGCATGCATCATCAAAGTAGATGAAGACAGGAACACAACCCCTCTGAACAGTCAGGCCTCTACCTAGAGAGGTAATGACTTCTGAATCCTGAATGATGGTGATGACCTGGGCTTCCCCGGAGATGACCCGCCAGATGATGACCCAGACTTCTTTGGAGATGATGAAGACCAACTGGATGATGATTCTGATAATGAGCAAATCCCATGAGATACCCTCGCCCTACTTGCCAATGCCATCAATGGCCTAGCATGCTCCACTCATTGTCCCACCTCTGACTCTACCCCCCACACCAAAGTCTGAGAACCAGATCTGTTTGATGGGACTGATCCCCGCAAACTCTGCATTTTCCTGGTGCAATGTGAATTGAACTTCCAAGACCGCCCAAAGGGATTCAGGACAGGACGCACCAAAGTTACCTTTGCACAGTCTTACCTGAAGGGCATGGCTCTGGAGTGGTTCGAACTGGACCTCCTCCAGATGGAAGACCCCAACCAACGTCCCCTCTGGATGGATGATTTCAAGGAATTCGTCCTGGAACTCCAGGTGAACTTCGGTCTGCACAACCTCATCAGAGATGCAGAGCATCAACTTGATCACCTGTCCATGAAAGATGGACAGCACATTAACAAGTACAGTATGTGGTCAAATTCAATAGGATTGCTTCGCAAGTCCGCGGATACAGAGAAGGTGCCCTCCGGCACCATTTCTACAATGGTCTGCCAGACCACATTAAGAACGAGATTTTCCATGTTGGGAAACCCCTGACACTTCAAACTCCGACACCTCACTCAGGCAATCGACATGTGCTACTGGGAGTGCAAGTCCGAAAGCAGTCACCAGATGAAACTGTCTAACCAAGGCTTAACATCCAAGATGTCCGAAAAACCCTCCACTTCCTCATCCTTCTTTGCATGTCCCTCTGGAAACCCCAAGGACTTGAAAGAGTCAGAAGGCAAAGGTGCCTCCACCTCTGCTCAGAAACCAGACTTGTCATCCAAGTTTGGAAAAGACAGCAAGCTCACTTCAGAGGAACGAAAGCACCACTTCAATAACAAATTGTGCATGTTTTGTGGTCTAGCCAGCCATATGGCCAAAGACTGCCCTAAGTCCACCTCCAAGGCAGCCAAAGGTCGCATGGCAACAACCACCACTCTGGAAACCAAACCAGAGGTCTCTGCCTTGGAGACAAAAAAATAGTCCGCAACCTCTCTGACTCCACACGGACAGAAGGTTGCGTTGAACCTGCCCATGCACCAAAGGAGATCTGTTTCAATGTGTCCACTCTTTCAGACCCTAAGTCACTTATGTCTTCTGTCACACTTTTATCTTATCCGATCTCTCCTTTCCCCATGCTTGTAGACTCAGGATCCTCCGATTGTTTTGTTGATACAGCCTTTGTAAATAAACATAATCTTTCCACCTACCCTGTGCCCCCGCTCCAGCTCCGACTCTTCGATGGAACATCCAACAGCACAATCACCTGAGCCATCAACCTTACCATCCACTTCCCGACCGGTGATACTGTATCACTCCAATGATGTTCTACGTCACTCCACTAGACTCCACCTGCTCCCTTGTTTTGGGACACAACTGGCTCATCCACCACAATCCGTTGATTGATTGGGTTTCAAGCAGTATCACATTCCACTCACCTGAACAGGACTTGCCAGCACCCCCGAGCTCTCCTCCACAGCCTTCAGAATCACTTCCTCCAGCTGAACCCACTCCCTCCAATTCACCACACTTCTCCGATTGCAAGGCTCCACCTATAGCGATGATCAGTGCTCCAGCATTCGCACTGGCTTGTCAACTAGAAGGCTCAGTTCAGTTCAGCCTGCAACTCCGCCCCCAGGATACTGACCTACACTCTGCTATGGTCGCTCCTCTTGAGGAAATCAATCTCTCTGGAGTTCCTCCAGAGTACCATGACTTTGCTGATGTTTTCAGTAAGAGTAAAGTCTCAAAGCTTGCTCCACATCGTGAGCACAACCTAAAGATTGACCTTGAGGAAGGAGCCTCTCCTCCACTGGGCACCACCTACTCCCTTACCCCTTCCGAACTCAGCTCCCTCTGTGTGTTCCTCAATGAGCACCTTGCTATGGGGTTCATCCATCCCTCTTCCTCCACCCACGCTGCCCCAGTCCTCTTTGTCTGCATGAAGAACGGTTCCCTCCGCCTTTGCATCAACTTCCAAAGACTCAACAAGATCATGAAGAAAGACTGCTACTTGCTTCCCCACATCTCTGACCTCCTAAACGCTCTGAGCCATGCCAAGATCTACTCCAAAATCAACCTCCAGCATGCCTACCACCTAGTCTGCATCACCGAGGGAGATGAATGGAAGATGTCCTTCCAGATGCGCTATGGCTCTATGAGTGGCTAGTTATGCCATTCAGTCTCACCAATGCCCCTGTGGCATTCCAGCAGTTTGTCAATACTATCTTCACAGATCTGTTGGACATTTGCATTATAGTCTACCTGGACAACATATTAATCTACTCTGAGGACAAGGCCTCCCACAAGGAGCATGTCTGAGAAGTCCTCCAGAGACTCCACAAACATGGACTTTACACCAAACCCAAGAAGTGTGAGTTCCACACTGACTCTACCAAATACCTAGGCTACTTTATGTCACCTTCTGGTCTCACCATGTCCTCCAAAAAAGTCAAAATGGTACAGGACTGGCCGGAACCTTGAAAAGTGAAGAATATCCAGTCCTTCCTCAGGTTTGCAAACTTCTACCATCAATTTATCGACAACTACTCTGAGATTGTAGTGCCTTTGACTTATCTTACTCACAAAGGTACTCCTTGGAGTTTCTCTGATGACTGTTGCTCCACCTTCCAGAACTTGAAGGAAGCCTTCACCTCTGCTCCTATCCTAACTCACTGGGTCCCTGATTCTCTGCTGATAGTGGAAACAGATGTGTCCAACTACACCATCGCCAGAATCCTCTCCATCCATTGTCTGGATGATGAGATTCGGCCTGTCTGTTTCTACTCACGTACTCTTTCAGCTACAGAGCTCAACTATGACACCCATGACAAGGAACTCCTTGCCATTCACAAGTCCTTCCGGACTTGGCAGCATTACCTTGAAGATTCCAGTACTCCGATCAATGTCATCACTGACCACAAGAACTTGGAGTATTTCGCTACTTCCAAACTCTTGACCTGGTGTCAAGCCCGGTGGTCGGAGTTCCTCTCCCAGTTCAACATGGTTGTCTGTTTCCGTCCTGGATGCCTTGGTGCGAAGCCCAATGCCCTCACTATGTAGATGCTGGGATGTCTATCCCAAAGAGGTGGATAAGGACTACACTTGTGTCAATCCCCACAATTTCAGTCCAGTATTTATCCAAGAACAGCTCGTGTCGTCCCTCTGAGCAATCTACCTCGCTGCTCCGGTACTCCGAGCTAGCACCTTGTTTGATGTGGAACAACTCCACAGTGATATCCTCTTTGCACTCCCCTCTGACCCACTGGCCGAACTCCACATGTCCACCTCTGAAACACCAGACTTGTGTTGGTCAGTTGACACTGATGGATTCCTCTGTCTAGACAACCACATCTACATCCAAGATGCAAATGACCTCCGACTCCAAGTCCTCCGGTACAAACACGATCACCCACTCTCCAGACATTTCAGTCAGAACCAGACCTTGGAACTAATTCGCTGTGAGTATACATGGCCAGGTATTAGGACTTTCATCAAGGAGTATGTCTCCTCCTGTACCTCCTGTGTGCACGCGAAGGTCCCAAGACACCGGCCTTATGGTCTCTTGAAACAACTCCCCATTCCAGAGAAGCCATGGAATTCCATCTCCATGGACTTCATTGAACAACTCCCAGCTTCCTCCAGATACACTGCTATCCTCATTGTCGTGGATTGACTATCTAAGCAATGCATCTTCATCCCAACACACAACACGGTCACTTCTCCAGAGTTAGCCAAACTATTCCTACTCCATGTGTTTTCCAAGCATGGAGTTCCCTCCCATATCACCTCTGATAGAGGTTCAGAGTTTGTGTCCCACGTCTTCCACTCACTAGGGAAGGCCTTAGACATATGCCTCCACTTCACCTCCAGTTACCACCCTGAAGGAGACAGTCAGACTGAATGAATGAACCAGATGCTTGAACAATACCTCTGAGTATACTGTAACTACCAGCAAGACAACTGGTCCAAACTCCTGCCCCTCGTGGAGTTCACATACATACAACAATGCTCTGAGCGCAACTACTGGTGTATCCCTGTTCTTCACCAACAAAGGCTACCATCCCAACATCACAGTACATCCCAAGTGTGATCTCACCTCTGCCAAGGCATGAGACTACTCCATTGACCTTGATTCTCTCCACCAATTCCTCCGTGAAGAGATGGCTGCAGCTCAGAAGTGATATCAAGGACCCATGGATGCTAGATGAACTCTGGCTCCGGACTTCAAAGTTGGAGATCAGGTTTTCGTCAAGGCAAAGTACTTCCGCTCTACTAGGCCCTCTAAGAAACTCTCCAAAAAAAACTTAGGGCCTTACAGTATCATCGCTCAGGCAGGTTCCCACTCCTTCACACTCCGTCTTCCAAACTCTATGAAATCAGTTCACCCTGTTTTTCATGTGTCACAATTAGAACCCTCCATACCCAACATGATTCTGAATAGGGTACAACCTCCGCCACCTCCGATTGAAGTACATAGATGGTGAACCGGAGTTTGAGATCTCTGAGATTCTCAACTCCAAGATTGATTGATGAAAATGCAACTGCAAGTTGCTCTACCTAGTACGTTGGTCCAGATATGAAGGTACTGACGATGAGACATTGTGATTACTGGCCACTGAACTTGGTCACACCTCCGAACTTGTTCAAAACTTTCATCTCCAATATCTGGACAAACCTGGACCTCACTCTGAATGACCAGTCAAACAACTTCATTACTAAAGAGAATTGTATGACTATCTACACTTCCCTGTCGTTTTCAGACTCATCCGACCCTTCCCCATCCTTGTCCTCATCATCTCCATCCTCCTCATCTCCACTTTCTAAGGCCACCTTCTTGCCCCAACCACTCCACCCGGAGATCTTTTCCAACTCCTCAGAATGGCCTTCTTCAGCCCTCTCCACCTCCAATTCCCCCACCTCCTCCAGGTCCAACTCCCCTTTCTCATACTCCTGGTCCTCTCTGGACTCTGATTCCGCTCCGAACACTTCTGCCGCCTTCAGCTGCATGAGCTGGTTCAAGAGCACATTCTGGTGATCCAACTGCCAGAGCATGCCCCTGACCAAGTCCTGGAGGCTCTTCATCATGGCCGTAGAGGCCCAAATCACCTCTGCAGCCTCTGAGTTGCACTCGTGCTGCTTGGCCTACACGATCTTGGTCAGTACACAAGTTGTGATGAGCAGCCACTCACCCTCTTTTGGGCCACCTCCTCAGCTCTCTTGCGCTCGGCCTCTGCCACCTTACACTTTGCCTCCTCCCTGGCCTCAGCCTTCTTCCATGCCTCCTCTGCCCTCTGCCTCTCCTCCTCCACCTTCTGCTCCTTCACTCTTCGCCACTGTTCAATGAACTTCACAGTGCAGACATCATCAGCGCATTCTACTAATCTCATATCGGACCAAGTCTTGATGTTGGACATGTTGGTTTAGGATGAAGAGGCTAAATAACTCCCACCTAGACTTTATACCCCTCTGAGTCAATCACAATCCAATTCGGACTCCGATTTTTTCCACTCCACATTGTATCCTCAATAAGGCCTTCAGGGGTTCAGGCTTAAGAGGGGGATACTGTCATATCCCATATAACAATATATCCAACTCCGGTGCTCTGTGCCATCTCCGCCTCTGTACATATGTACAAACTCCAGTGTGTTCTCTCTAGAGATGCAACTCCAGACTTCCAGACTATTACCTTTAGTTCCTTCCTCTTTGTCTCCATCTTGTAAATACTTGCTGTCATCTCCTTTTAGTATAGTTCTGCTCTTAGTTCCTCTCCGATCCTGTGTTTGCTTAGGAGCACAGCCCTGGTGATTCCTCACCTCCAGATCTTTACCAATCTGACTCCACTCCATTAGTAATCCTATGCCCCTCTGTAGTATATAAACTCCTGTAACTCCTGTACTCTCTCTCCAGTCTGAATATTAACTTAGTTCATCACTCCTGATCTCCGACCTTGAGTCTTGATGACTCTCCTCTGATACATCTGCTCGACTTAGTACATCAAAAGCACTTAAGTCTACACCACTCCAAACTTCCTCGCAAATTGGGACAACTAGACTATTGGCAAGGGCGCACTACACACGGTGAAGCCAAGTCCCACCCCCTTAGTAGCTCCAAGAACCCAGAGTTACACTGGAGTGCACGGACTTAACATACTCCAGCCTTAGGTCACCTTTGAGCCTTTGCTCATTGAGAGAGAGTCATGGTCTTTTGTTATGATATACAACATTTTCAAACTTTTTAATACACTTATCTTGTACATCATTTTACCTTTCATTTCTTCAATGCATGCACGTGACTAGATCTCAGATCCATGACATCATTAACACATGACTTTAATTTCCGCTCTTCTCTCATGTGTTACTTCTTTTCTCACGTTAGTCATCTTTATTACCAAGTTCTCTCACAAGAAGCTTTGTCCGTGCGCACCAATGTACAGTATGTATATAAAGCAGACACTTGACGACTGGCATCTCCAGTCTAATCCACTTGTTCTATATGAATTAAGGTGTGACTCTTCTTCTTTCATCTCATCAACTGTTGACGACCTCAAATCAAATAATGACTTGGGCCACTTCACATGAGATACTTGCTTATAGAGTAAAGAAGAGTAGAGGGAAACCCAACAAGAACTTGACTGAAGTTCTTGGGGCATTGATATTCAAGTATTTATACTACTACAGGTGTTTGTACATATTATGATATTGGTCCGTGTGTATCTATGATGTCATGACTTGTGTATGATAACAGAACATTCTAGAATATACAGTAATTAAATAAGCAACACTAGAATGTTCTAGGTCATGGAGATTAAAAACATGATGTAAACACATGTTTAGGTTCTACTGTAGACCTATTATGTCATGTCACATGATATGGAAGTGAAATCTGAAAGAGAAGTCACATGACTTAGATAAGATAAGATGAAAAAGATAGGGATTAAATCGTGATCGTAACACTACCCCCCTCCTATGGTTTGCATTCCAGGCAAGACCAGATAGGCAGTGCGTCCATATAGTTTTCGTAAGGATTAAATAATGTTGTGAAGTCCGTTTGCGTCATACATAGACGCCTGTGTGCTGCCAGGTTGTTGACGTAGAACTCTCGTACTGCCTCCTTCACATTAGTGAGATGTCCCTCAATTTCCCATGTGTGACCCTCTTCTTCTTTGCCTTTCCAGTGTACCAAAAATTCTAATTTGTGACCCTTCAATCAGGAAGCAACAATATCATCTACTTCGAACTCCTCGTGTCCTTCATCAGTAACCAGTACCGGTCTGGGTTTGTACATAACTTGGCCCGGGAGACATTTTTTATAAGGTTTAACATGTGAGATGTTAACCACCTGATGTATGTATCTTCATGTGGTGTGGGAGTTTAAGTTTAACAGTGTTCATTCCCACCATCTCTAATACTTTATAGGGGCCCAGCCATCGTTCCATAAGTTTTCGTGATTGATGAGTTTTTCACAAGTTTAAGTTCTCCGTTGATAGCCAACTTGGTCGCCTTCTTTATAAATAGGAGCCTCACTCCTCTTTTCGTCCACTTGGGCCTTCATATGGCTTTGGGCATTTTTCATATTTTCTTTAACGTCTGTGAGAGTTTTCGTAAAGTCCTTGGCAAATTCTGTTGCAGACGGTGCCTTTACGTTAGATAGAGGTTGTATTTCCATGCATGGTACATATGAGTGTGTGACTTCGAAGGGTGACTTCTTGGTCATGGAATGAACCTTGTTATTATAGGAGAATTGCACCAGTGCTAACCATTCAGACCATTCATTCTGTTTCTTGGCTGTAAATAACCGTAAGAACTGTTGAAGGTCTCGGTTGACTCACTCCATTTGGCCGTCCATTTGAGGGTGGAAAGCCATGGACATACAAAGTTTGATCTTTAGCATTTTGCTGAGATCCTTCATGAGTTGTGCCAAGAATTGTGGTCCTCGGTCCGAAATGATCAATTGGGGGAGGCTGTGAACCTTCCATACATGATCCCGATATAATTTAGCGGTTCCCAATGCCGTTATCGTTTTGGTCATGGGAATGAAGCAAGCTTCTTTTGAAAACCTATCTATTATGACGAGAATGCTATCATAGCCACTCGAGTCAGGTAAGTCCATGATAAAGTCCACGGAGATGTCCTGCCAGGGTCCTTCTGGAATTGGATTAGGCTTTAGTTTTCCAGCCGGTGGAACATTTGTTGGCTTCATCCGAGCACATCTCTCGCAACATGAACAATAGTCCTTTATTTGGGCACGTGAACCCTCCCAGGTGAAGTAGCGTGAGACTAACTCTAAAGTCTTCTCTGTGCCACCATGACCTGCCAGCGTGGAGTCGTGGTAAAGTTGAATAATATCCTGACGGAGATCTTGCTCCTCAGGTATGTAGATTTTTCCATTGGTCTTACAAAGACCATCTTCTTCTCTTTCCCATCCCACCATTGTGGACTCTTTTAATTTGGATTGTGTGTTCCTGATACATTCCAAGATCTTCTCTTCTTCTCCATGTACGAATGAAACCTCATTGGTTCACCTAATATGCTCCACGGGGATCATTGTGACTCCTTTGTTGTCATCTTCAATCCCTACAGCATGGTCTTCTCATCCAGAGAGAGCATCGGCTTTTCCCATGGATGTCCCTGGTTTCTTAATGAGTTCGTAATTGAAACGTGAGAGGTATTGTGCCCATCTCGCTTGTCGTTGGTTCAAATCTTGTGACTTCATGAAGTATTGGAGGTTTGTGTGATCCGTCCAAATTTCAAAAGTTTTGTCAGCACCTTCTAGGTGATGATGCCATTGTTCTAGTCCATGTATTATGGCCAGCATTTCCTTATCCACAATAGGATAATTTCGTTGTTCCGGGGTCATTGAGTGTGACGAAAATGCCACCAGATGCCATTTCCCTTCCTTTTCCATAGACAATACTGCTCTGGTAGTGAAATCTGAGGCATCGCATTCTAAGTGATATTGGGCATGATCCTCGGGATAAGCTAAAATAGGAGCTGACATAAATGCTTCTTTCAGCATATCAAACATGTTTTGTTCTTGTTCTGACCAACGCCAAGCATGATTCTGTTTTGTAAGATCGTTTAATGGTCTAGCCATAATAGAAAAGTCCTTGATGAAGTGACGGTAAAAGTTTGCCAAACCTAAAAAGCTTCATACTCCTTTTACATTCATGGGAGTTGGCCATTCTTTGATAGCCGAAACTTTGGATGGTTCCATTTTGATTCCTTGTTCGGATATGATCATCCCAAGGAAATTGATTTTCTTGGTTTGGAATGTGCATTTTTCAGGTTCAATGAATAAGTCGTGTTTTCATAATTGATGTAGTACCTCAAGTACTATTTGGTCATGTTCTTCTTGGTTCTCATTTTTGATACCTTTACCTGCACCAAAACATCCTTGGGAAGACATTTCCGTAGACTTTATTACCGGTCTACCACCATCACTTTCTTTCACAGCAATTTGCATGGTAGTAGACCGCTTCTCACAAGAAGTTATTTTCATTCCTTGTTATGATACAGTTTCATCAAAGGACCTAGCAATCATATTCAGAGACAATGTGTGGTGTATACATGGACTACCCTCTACAGTAG
>JBBPRX010000860.1:0-11137 GCA_038093195.1 Boletus fagicola | reverse complement strand
CCCGAGGTGTGGGAAAACAAGCTGACGAAACTAACTTGGTAGTTATGTATCAACTACTACTGCAAATGTTGCTACACCAATAAGCCTTCGAAGTCAAAGTATCCCGGGCGCTTCACGCTGGCATACCTCCAAATCTAACACGGCAAATCTGGATACCTGACCGAAGTGGGCGATATCAACCCTGATCCTGAGCTCGCGATCGCAAGCAATGCAAGTGTCTGTAAGTCCTGCCGGTGAGAGGTTCCGTGAGACCGGCACGTATGTATCACATAGAGAGATGGCTCGAGTGGAAACCCACCATACGGTCGCTGGACCGCTGATGAGTCCACTTACGCTGGATCCATGCTGAAAGGTGAAATTGAAGTGACGTGGCAGCGAAGACGCAAAGGGTGCACTAGGAGCCTGAGAGACGAGATTTAGTCAAAGAGCGATAAAAACAGAAACGTGGACGATGGGACTGGGTACAACGTACATCAGTGGCACATGCTCCTACAGTACGTCCAGCACACGCACATCGTGCAGAAGACATGATAGATCCGCGTCCTCTTGCACCCGTACGGTGATAATGCTGTCAGTAGCTACCCTCTTGTACTCTACGCTGCCCACACGGATCGGTGTGAGCAACAATGGTTGGCAGAGACGAGCAATAAGCCGCAAAGCACGCGTCTGTTTGTCCATTGGCGCTCTGCGGAGAGGAGAAGGGAGAGGTAGCGCTTTATAAGACAGCATTCGTCGGTCGGCCGTGTGATCATCGGACATGGGATCGCCTCCATCCGGAGGCGGCAGAGGGAGGGCGAGGTCATCCTTGATGGGGGCACTTCCCGGATGTTCTCGGTCTACCAGATCATGAATCCAAGGGTGAATGAGGTATAGATGTTCCAACATTGAAAGATCCTCTACTACCCTGATATCCACAATACCGAGAGCAGGAATCATAGCGCAGTATGTGCGGACCGGAGCGCTCGTTCGAGAAGGCATGACAACACCAAGGTGAAACATGATGCAGGGAAACTTCAATCGTCTTGCTAAGCACGATGGAGATGGAAGGTTATGAAGTCGGTCATACAGAGCCACCGCCAAATCTACGTCTACCGATGATGTGCGTAATTTTTTGACAGTCGTCTCCATCTCGGTATCCGTGAGAGGTCGGGAAAGGTGAGAGGTCGCCAGCTGATTGAATGGAGTGATGTCATCTGGAAGACAAGTATCATAACTACTTGGTGTTCCTGTCCAGGTGAGGATGCTTGAATCTCCGGATCCTGCGAGAATAATTTCTAAGAGCCGACCCAGTGCTGCTTTCCCTTCACCATATATTACGGGCATACCCCTGACGGAAAATATACCCAGGAGCGAGTATGCTGCATCTTCGACGAGGGTCGTTTCGCGCATCGATGCCAGGTGGAGTTTTTCGCGGGTGTTGTCAAATCCTGGACGAAGGGCGAGCAGCTGATGTGCAGGGGCCCCAGTCGCCTGCTCCATCTCCGAGACAATCTCTGGCACATCTTTGTGATTAAACACGTCCAAGTTCAGATACGCGGCCCAATCCTCTGTGTAGAACTTGATGACTTAGAGGCAAGGTACTCTTGGAACGTCCATGCTCGAGTGCTCCAAATACTTCTTCGCAGACCACAGGTTTTGCAAGCCTCGCCACGTCTCGCAGGAAGACGACTGTCAACGATGAGTACTGCAGTGAGTCACGGTACCATGTGAACATGATGGCGACCAACGACTGCTGCAATATTACGCTGTCGTTCCTGTTGATACAGCATTTCCAAGCCTTCAAGTTGTTCTTCCCGCCCCGCGGCAGCAGCCACTTCCAGAACAACTTCCGCCCTCACTCGAGGTCACCACCTATGTTCCTGATCTTGCTTCCTCGTCCCCAATGATGGTCGCCTGGTGTGGTCGTGAGACTTGGGAATATAATTGGACACCGTTTTCGTGATTCCGGGCGACAGTACTGCCATGCACAATTTCAATAAAGTCCTAGTCAGAGTCCATGCAGGGCAGAAACTCACAAGATTTTGGTTGAGAACTTGGGAACATGAAGTGCAAATATATTACCTTGCGCGTCTATCGGCGGTTTGCCTCACAGACGGGCTGGTCACCAGACTATGTGCAAAGGAAGTGAGGCTGTGGCTTGGCTGTGAGATATGCCAACTATAGCAGGACTACCGCCGTCTACATTGACAGCGCCGAAGCCATTCTCACCTGTTCCTTCACCACAATGTCTACTACGTCCACCGCCGATGACCACAATCTTGAAACGACGAGCTCACCGGCATTCGTCCATACCCCTACATCATTGCATTGTACCTTTACCCATGTGTTTCTCCCCGTCCAGCTTCCCGACCACAACGACCATACCCTAGAGAACGATCTTTCACTAGCTCATGCAGTATGCGCTTCTGCCCATGCTTATAGCGCACACGTCGAAGGGATCTCTGAACCTCAGTGGCATCGAATCACAAAGATGCTAGGCAACTTGCAAGCCTTCGTCCAGCCTGAACACCTGGACCGATCCCAGGTCATCTCCCAGCTGCGCGGAATGCGAACAGGAGTTACGCTCACATGTTCTTTATAGATATGTGTTGACAATCTATAGATATTATTGTGTTTTTCATCCGACCTCAAAATGCTGCGCTTGTCCTCACGAAGCAGGAGAACAGTATACTGTTCGAGTCCTTCGAGGTGTCCCCACGTAGTGATGCTGTAGAGAAGACGGCGGGGTCTCTGGTTTGTTCGTATCCTGTGTCGGCCGTCGAGATGCCGAACGAGATGTTTGATCATGGGGACTTTCAATCCGAACTCGCCAACTTTCTCTCTGGCGTCAATGCTGTCCACTCGGACCTTCCCTCCCCTCCCCCTATACTGCTGGCTGACATCTTGCGAGGTGTTGGTCGCACCGCTGATGTCCTTCGCATCACTAAGCGTGTTCGTGATGATGTCCGGCGGGAGAAGGACGATGACTCAAGCGAGGTTATCTGGCGTCGCTCGTCTCTTTGGCTTCTCATCAGGGTCGCGATCCAGATGTGTGTCGATCGTTCTCCTCTTGGACGTGCTTCCTACAAACGATTCATGTTGTTCTTCATATGCACCCTTGCAAGGAACACAAACAATACAAATCTTTCCAGCGACCTACTTCATTTGATGTCGTCTAAAATCTTCTGACGTTTAAGCAAGCTTGGCACCTCTACCCCTGACTGGCTCTCTAAAATGGCGATGAAAACATGTGTTTGTCTTCAAGAGATCCTTGACGACAGGTGGACGCAATTGAGCACCCGCCCATCTCCATTTCGAAATCCATCCCAGGAGGAACTTATCAGGGACACACAGCTCTCGCTCCAGGACAGTCATGGACACATTCGCAGCGCTCTTGCGAATTCTTGGCACGAACCCCTCCGTTCCCCTTTCCATCCCAGCCATCATCGCCGCAGCACCATTGGTGATTTCTTGTCATCGAATGGGTCCTTCTTTGAGCAGGCATATGAGCCGACCCTGATGTTACTCTGTATGACGTCGAACAATCGGTTGAGCAGGGCATCGACGATTGGTTTGCGTGCGTCATGGATGTGGACGAAGCATGCGCACAGCTCGAGATCTTGATGGATAAATACATGATCAAGGCTCACAGCCGTTTGTCCTTTTATCCAAAAGGTTATTCTATCATGTTTCTGACTGCGATCGAGCTTTTTGTCGCACTGGACAAGCTAGTTGTCAAGCAGATTCCCATGCTCGCCGACTATTCCCCTGAAATTTCGATACCGCTCCTGGAAAACCTGCAGCTGCGCAATATGACCAGTCTCCATCGATTTTCCCGTGCATGTCAGTACCTTTCTGTGCGCCAGTCTCGATCACATCCAGGATGGTCTATACTTTTCACCGAAGACACATTCACCGACGACAGTTTTGCTGTCCGTTATTATGACCACTCCCCACATCTTCAGCAACTCAAAGCTCGCATTGAATATGATGTGACGGAAAAGATCGGATACCAAGAAAATCAACAACATCTATCGGGGATATGTTCATCTGATGGCGCAAAAGCTTCCCAATCACCACTGCCCACCTCGCCATTACACGCCAAAGTGGTCATCTTTGAATTACAATGCCCGGCGTGCTTTCGTATCTGGCGTTCTGCCGCTTCCCACATTCTGTACTATTTGTGCTATCCCGTTGGCCATCCTGGCAAGTTCAATGTAGAGGAAGAAGACAATCTCCTTGCGCGGGTTCCTGCATTGCACCCCTACCTTGTCGACCGCGTAGGGCCACCCCTCTCCTTCCAGACCTGCTTTGTCTATTTCTATCCAGAAGCACGATCTCGAGATAGCCCGATATTACGTTATGCGATCCAACATCTCGCATTCAAGAAATGTCCTCCAACCTACTGTCTCTCAACATGGCAGGAAAGGGGCCGAAACGATCGTCATGAGGTTTCACTCCGGTTCACATACCAGCTTACAAACCCCTCTCTGCTGGAATACGTATATTCTACCTCTCACACTTCCAATGATGTCTTGGCTGCTCAAGTGTGTTGTCCCGCGGATTTCTCCCTCGACGAATTCATCACGTTTGGAAACTTGCGGAGCGGTGGCTCGCTCCAGTGGCTCAACATCCTGAGGGGTCTGCGTAGTAGATCTCTCAACCTCCGTCGTCGCGATGTTCATTTTCTCTTGGCCCAGGCGGCCTTTCAAGTCGGACCACTCGATTTAAATACAGGGGTGTGGCTCTGGCATCAAGAGCTTCAAGAGTCCTCCTTTTGTGATTCCCTTCTGGACGAGCTCGACAGCTTGGTCGTGAATGTCGGAGCTGCCTTGGTTGATGGTGTGATGATGGGTACCATTTCTTTGTTGCTCACTCGCGTGCTTGCATCAAGCCCCAACAAAAACATCTCGGAGCGAGCCATTGCACTTCTTCGGAGCATGCGGAGAAAGACATTCATCTGGGTGCAAGATCTATCATATAACCTGACAAAGGCACCTATGGATGCAGAACGTATCGATCACTTGCAGGTCATGGCTGCCACTTGTCGGAGCATGTTTGATGTTGACCCCGTCACTCTCCGCAAGCTCTTCCATTCCGCAGAGGACATTGATGCTATGCTCTCTTGTGCCTTCTTAATACACACACTTTGCCCTGATTGTAAGTCTAATTCCTGAATCTTGTTCACCCTCGACACTTAGCTAACTTCAACTCTGTAGTCGTGGGTGACCGCTTTTCAGGATTTCTCCTTCAACGAGACCGTCGTCTTGCTCCAGCTCTCGAGCGAATATTGAGGGATCTGATCATCGTGGATGCGTCAGATTACGGCGTTGATCTCGCAGTTAGCAAGATTTTCGCTGGCTACAAGCCAAGTGCATACAGATGGCAGCAATTAGAGCATCCGAACGCTCGTCGGTTTGCATGCAGAAACAAAGTGATTGGGAACCAACCCTCGCAAACAGTTTACTTTAACCTGCTTGATGGTGCGCTTCGGGTGGATGGTCAACCACTAGGCGGGTTGCCCCCTGTGATTAGACACTCAGCATACCGGCGTATCTTTGGGGATGTATGTACACGCTGCAGTTTCTGACATTAGCAAGTGTTCCTAACTATCGTTTGCAGCAAGGACTCTTTGTCGTACCATCCAATCTCCCAGAAATGGATTTCATGACCTTCGCCCCGACGTCCGAATACAAGGTATGTGTACCCACCCTGCGTGACATAATTATGGTGGTTCTAATGCGAGCAGGTGCACTTTTCGCTGCGAGATAACAATTTGTTGGTTCAAGCGCAACGCAACCAACCGAATGAGATCCTCGAGCTGATTTCTTCTATGAGCGAACTGCAGGAGGACCTTCCACCAGCACTCGTCGATGGCCATGTTCACTGGTTGAATCTATCCACAAAGATAATTGAGATACGCCCTATCAAACAGCCTTGGGAACAGCCTTTACAGAATTGGAGGATCGACTGTACATCTGGACAATATCGTAGGTACAAAGGTCACGAGACCCTTGTCGACATCCGAAGCCCAACCTGGGCAATGGTGTCAAAGTGCTTCGAATGCCTCAACATCAACATCAACATCAACGACGGTCATGCCAACAAAGACTCGGATACTCAGGCCAAAAATATCCTAATCACCACGTCCCCCATCAACTCTCTCCAATGTCCACCAGCACTACGATTGTCTGTTGCATTGCCCCCCTACGCATTGTCCTTTTTTGTCAATGAACGAGGAGAATTAGAATCCCGTGACTTCAAGGATATGGTTTACGACGAGAATCAATGTGTTGGGACACTGTTTGCTTTAGAGAACCTCCTCGTTCTCCGGCAGAAAACTCACCTTCCAGAGGATCTTATTCCAAGACGCATCCTCATACCGAGTGGTATTCCCGAAAGGCATGGTGATCATCGGGTCCGGATTGCCGACATCGGGTCTTTGTATCGATGTCCCGATGAACCACTGGAATTATATCATACCTACGACGTGGATACCGAATTGAGTTGCTTGATAGGAAATGGCAGCTTCACGAGCATGCGATGTCTCGCCTGCCTGCATGCCATGACTAGCTGCCATAGGCCTGATCCACTGACTGGCAAAACGGGCGCGCAGGCGGCACTTTCTCTCTTACAGTCGGCTGGGTGTCGGTCAATCATGAAACTCGAAGCTCTCGATGATTACGACGATTGGACTCGCGCCCGACATCCCAAAAGGAATGCTCAAGGAGCACTTTTACTCTTACAGTCGGCTGGGTGTCGTACGGTACGTGAAACGGAGAGCTCTCGACGACAACGACAATTGGACGTCCACCCGTTATCCTCAAATCAATACCGCGTGCTGGGAAATCCTACATCAATATTACTGGAATCGCGATGTGTATTATGGCGAAGCTGTCGGTGCAGCGGAGGAGCGTGCAGCGCGTCGAGCTGCATATCTATTCCCGTGGAATGCCATTGGGCTGACGTCCCGGGAACATCGCGATGACATGGTTGACTTGGGGCCAGGAATACAGTCGAACGCAGATCACGTGCAGCCGCTAATGCCAATCGATGTACCCGACAGGGAGCGCACCATCAATCTCAGCAAGGATGATCTCACGCACGTCCTCGCACTGGAGCCTGGACTACCCACTCCTCCACGCCCTGTCTCGCCTCTCCAATCTATTTCCAGTGACAATATGGCTTTTCAGATCACGCTCGATTAGCTGCTTTCCATCCGACCGCCGCCAGAACTACCGCTCCGTAACACTTTGCTGCGCGACAGCCACAAACTTGGTAGCGAGACATCGTCATATGGTATCCCTGCCTTGGAACAATTATTTTCTACTCTTCGGACCGACTCCTTATTTCAACGGGAATACCTTGCTCGCCTTGACGCCAGCGCACAACATGCTCGCAAAGAATCACGAATGACTCACAGGATCGCAGGGGAGAATCTCATCGAGGCACTTGAGAAGTACTATGTGCAGTGTAGAACCAACTACATGGCTGGGTTGGCCACTGTCAAGCAGAGTCTGGGCCCAACGATTGATCCGCATGAACAAGTACTCGATCAATTTCACCAATGGCCACCGATTACGGCCGACGCTCTCTTGCGATATTTAGCATCCACCTCGACGATCAAGTTCCTCGGAGAATGGAAGAAATGCTTCATATCATTGGCTCTACTCCTCTTGGACCTTCAGCGTGCTCGGAGATTGCTCCGATTCGCTCTGGATGGTCTCGAAGAAGAGTTTTCGGAGGAGTTAGAGAACAAGCCTTGTGACGGGTGGAATCCTCAAGAGTACCCAGATTGGCTGTTGATCCAGGTACGTTTCTGGTGTCCGAGTACTTGTCTCTACTAACCCTTGCCTGTGTCAGGTTCAAGGCAATTTTCTCATCCGTCGCGTTCAGGCAGAAACTGCGATGGAAATGATATCGCCACAATCCGGAGAAAACTCTGTAATGCAGGTCAACATGGGCGAAGGGAAATCATCTGTGATCATTCCCATCGCTGCTGCCGCTCTCGCTGACGGTAACCAGCTTGTCCGTGTCATTGTCCCGAACGCATTGACGGTGCAGATGTTCGAGTTACTTGTTGCTCGCCTTGGCGGACTCGCTAACAGGCCAATATACCACCTTCCCTTCTCCCGTTCCCCCCAGTACGACCACAATTTCTGGGTGATCAGACTTCAAATTGATTATTTGCACAAGCTCATGTCTCAATGCATGGCTGAACGTGGAATTCTACTTGTCCAGCCCGAGCACGTGGTATCACTCAAGTTGATGAGCGTGGAGGAACAGATTCATATAGGAAAACTTGTGGCCCATGACCACCCGTTACCGATGCGTCAGAATTTTATTTTCAAGCACATGCTCCCCCCAAAATCAGTGAGAATGGATAATTATTTCTGTAATCATTGATTCAACTGACTGTCGAACCTTAGCTGCCAGAAGATAGCCTTGTGGGTAGCTTGTTTCGACGACTGAGCCAGTTGCGAAACCACTCTAGCAAAAAGGATGCCACTGATGCTGACAACCATCGCGAACACAATGAGGATGCACACGGTGCTTCGGACCGTGCTTTCAAGTGGCTGAGCCTTCAAAAATGGATACATTCTCATGCTCGAGATATTCTAGACGAGAGCGACGAAATCCTTCATTCCCGGTTCCAACTAATTTATACGATCGGCCACCAGCAACATATGGATGGATACCCTGATCCGTGGACGGTTACTCAGCAGGTCCTCCGACTCGTGAAGAACCACGCATATTCCCTTTCTAGATATGCCTCTGAGTCCATAGAGTATGAATGTGGCCCACCCGGATCATTTCCGCACATCCACATCGTGCGGGCCCCCGAGATGGGTCAACGCCTAACATCGTTGATTGTGGAAGACGTGATGGCTGGACAGTTTTCCGGCTTCAACTTTCAAAACATTTGCCAGGAACTACATTATGCAATTCGGAGTTTCATATCTGACGAGGCTATCCTTCCCGGAATAGCCAAGATTGTGGAGGAGTACGCTGAGCATTCACATCAGAGTAATCTTTGGAGCGGACTATTACTACTCCGTGGTCTCTTGGCCTCCAAAATCCTGTTGCTTGCTCTTGCGGAGCGAAGATGGCGTGTTGACTATGGCCTTTTCTCGCAACCGCGATGCAGCGGACTCGGACCCGGATACTCCCTCTGTTACCTCGGCCAACTAGCCACCACAATGCTTGCCGTTCCGTATCGGGCCAAAGACGTGCCAGCACCCAACACCCAGTTCGGCCACCCAGATGTCACTATCATACTCACATGCCTATCTTACTACTATGCCGGTCTCACCGAGGAGCAGCTGAGACTTTCTTTCGAAATTCTGCTAGACCAGGATGACCCATCCACGGAATACGTACTGTGGGTGAAAGAGTATGATTGCAAGTCAGTACCAGACTCGCTTCGGAAACTCGGCGAGATCAACCTAACGTCATCGGAGCAATGGGACAAGGTCATATTCCCTCTTTTCGCTCGGAATCAAGCAACCGTAGATTTCTACCTCTCGCGAGTGGTGTTCCCGAAGGAAGCGAAAGAATTTCCTTCAAAGTTCTCCGCCTCCAGCTGGGACTTGGCAGAGAAACGAGAACGGGTTACCACTGGTGAGTGAGCGTTTTAACAGTTCATCCCGTGTCTTTCAATTTGGTCACTGAATTGATGGACAGGCTTTTCGGGAACGAACGATGGCCGATGGCTGTTACCCCTGTCGATTACCCAGCACGATCTCAACCACCATAAGGGAACCAATGCTAGGGTTCTCGCATATCTTCTTCAGCCCGAAAATGACTCCTACATGGTGGCTCACGAAAATGGCGAACGATGGACCGCGCTTAGATTCCTCCAAATGGTAGTCGAGCAACGGCCCCCAATTCGTGTTTTTCTGAATGTTGGTGCACAGATAATCGACTTCTCCAACGACAAAGTGGCCAAAGCATGGCTCGACATCACGCGCGATGCTGCTGGTGCCATCTACTTCAACGAGAATGGTAAATTGACGGTACTCACAAAGCATGGCATCACTCAATCCATGCTATCATCACCACTTTCTCAGCAGTTAGACCGTTGCATTGTCTACCTAGATCACGCGCACACAAGGGGTACCGACATCAAACTCCCCATCGGGTCCCGGGCAGCCGTCACATTGGGTCCCAAGGTGACGAAAGATGATCTAGTGCAAGGTTCGTTTCTCCATCATATTTCGATCGCTCAATCTCATAGACTATGATTCTCAGGCTGCATGCGGATGCGCAAGCTGGGCCATGGTCATTCGGTCATGTTTTTCGCGCCGCTCGGGGTTGATCTCAGCATCCGTGCCGTGACTGGCAAAAAAGATCCAAATGTTCGAGTCAACAATGTCGACATCTTATGTTGGGCAATACACGAGACCCAGACCAATATTCAGCAGCGGGCTCCTTACTGGGCACAACAAGGCATGAGTCATAAATCAAGATCTGACGCTTGGTCCCGTTTTTGCAATAATGAGCTTGGGCGAGACAAGCTGTTGGATGCATGGCTCCAGCCAGAGCTCAAATCGCTTGCTGATCTTTATGCACCCTGTGAAACTAAAGAACCCTCGGGTACTTTGTCGGAGCTGGATCCAGGGATCCGCCAATGTTGTAAAGACCTCGGGGTTGTATCACTTCCGAATGCACAGATGGAAGAGGAACAAGAACGGGAGGTCAGCCGCGAGCAGGAGCGCGAACGAGAGGTGGAACTACCACCTGAGGCACAACCGGCGATGCATTCTCTGCACCCCGACGTCGTCAAATTCGTGACCACCGGCGAGATCCCTCCATTACACGCGAACAGTGCTTTTCATCCCGTCTTCACAACACTCGAAAGGAGCACTGCAGCTACTCGAGATGCAGACGTCTGGAGCCCGTATATTTTGGCGACGGCGGACTTCTGCAAGACGATTAAGCCTGAGTCCACTCGAGGAACCATGGATCAATATCTTCGACCTGTCCAGTGGATTCTCTCCCGTAAAAACCTGAAGGACGACAACCAACTATTTATTTTGCTGAGCCCATTCGAGGCCCACAGGTTGATGCCAGACATCGGGGCAAGCGAATACGTTCACCTTCATGTGTACGCACCCCGCACATCCGGGCGAATGAAACCGTCCGATGATCTCACGCT